>VZRR01011043.1:740158-908892 GCA_013398015.1 Oreocharis arfaki
CAGCTAAGCAACACCCAGCACTGCAACAGATATATATCCACAGAAATAGACAGATCTATCTGAAAAAAAAAAAAAATGAAAACTGCATTTGTTATTTATGTGATTAACTTTCTAAAAGAGATGCTACAGAAATTGCTAGACTTTTTGTGATGAAACAACTAGGTTTTTACATGGGCAGCAAAACTAGCAAAGCTCAGGTACCTCCAGAAAGAGTATATAGAAACTTCCTCCTGCAAAATGTTCTTTCTCCCTTTTTGTTGCAATTAAGTTCTGCCCCTCTTCCTTAATTCCTTATCTTTTCCTATCCAATCACATTTTCATAAGAGAATTGCTCTCTCTTCTACCTTTACTAACTCCCAGCTGGTCAAGAGCCAGCATATGCTCTGAAGACTTCCACATAGACATGCTCTTTGCTGCTGAATACCCATGTAGTGACTATGGGACAGAGGGAACAGCTAATAATAGTTATTAAGCATAAATTCAGCCTGGGTGTCATATTGGCATATTGGTTGGGACATCTATCTAAAAATAACTTGCTCTTTTTCCTGCTGGAGATTAGTTGTTTCAGTAGTTGGTACAAAGGGTTATTTGATTCCAAATACCTCAATATGATCATACACACAAAAAATCTTGGGTTAGACTCTATTGAACACTATTATACAACTGTGATGAAATTTGGCAATTCAGTCCTACTTCCCACAACCTGGATTGTCCTCAGAAATAACAAAAACCAGTTAATTAATAGATTTGTGGCAGTTGATGATTAAGATAGCCAGATTTTAAAATCAACATGTATAAACTCATTTCTCACTCATATGCTCACTGACTAAGCCTTCCTTTTTCTTATCTTATCCAAGCAAAACCTGTACCTCAAATTCCTTTCAAAATTCCTTTTTAAAATCCACCTCTTTAGGAAGTCTTTTCATCTCTTAACCATTTTACCTCATGTTTGTATTACACTGCACAAAATTACAGTGCTACTTTTTCTTCTGCTGCTTTAAGTAAGGATTCAGAGAGGAAGAACTCAAACACTGAAGGATATATTATTCTGCCAGATCTGGGAAGAAAATAATTTTGCCAATAGAGAATATGGGTTCTGGGGGCTTCTAGAGCATGAAGAAAGGTTCCACTTTTGGCTGATGAGAAGGTCATAAGTGAAGACACAAACCCCCAAATTAGTGAGTAAAACCTTCTACCAACAATTGTTTATTGTTGGGTTGGTGAGGTGGGTGAGTGTTTATAGTACTTAACACATGAAGTTCTGTTACGGGGCAAAAACTCTTTAAAAACATGCATTTGTGAAGTGATGTGGTATTCCTTGGATCTTGTACAGAGACTTCTGTAAGACTTGGTATTTATCTATAGGGTAAATGCTATCAATTACACCTGTAGGTCCTGCCTCACTTGCATTTTTTTGACTTGAGCGTCTCTTCTTTCAGTAAATATTTAGCGTATTCCACTAAAACTTCCATGTATTGTTAAAACTTCAGAGTGTATTTGAAAGGTTAATATGCATGTTTTAATTCAAGTCTGAGTACACTGGTATTACAAACCGAAAAGCTTTCTAGGTCATCCAGAAATACACCATCCAGACAAATTAAGAAACAAAGTTCACCTTACTGTGGATAGACAGATATTGATAGAACTATGTAAGAAAACTCGTTAAACCCTTCCATGTTTACAAACTAATACTTGTGACTTTTAAAACAAGTGTTACACTAGTTTGAAGAGTATTTGAGTAATGCCAAAACAAGCTGGCATCTGCAATTATTTTGAAATGCATTTTAAATACTCATGAGCACTGTTTTCTTTTTCTCTGAAAAGAATGGATTTCTCAATACTTACATTATGTTCATTATCAGATGCCCACACAAATTCCATATAAGAATAAAAACACTTCCCTGCAGACCTCTAGAGTTTTTTAGACCTCTTTTTTATTAATGAAAGGTTTTTTAAAAAAAGTGTTAGCACATAGAGAAACCATTCAGAAATGAAATCTAGAGTTCTCAAAAGAGAAATGCATGTTTATTTATAACTACCTCTATGTATACACTTATTAGTATACAAATACGAATAAAATCCACACTGATTAACAATCTAACAATGACAATAAGAATAATGTGTTTTACTAAACTCCCATTTAAAATTTAAATAGGAGGCATTTAAAATAGATTTAAAATTTCATCGGAATTAAAATAGCCTATTTTTAAGCATGGACTCACTATGACATTTACATAAACGCAACAAAATCAGTATTAACACTAAACTTTTACAGGAAAAAAACAACGAAACACCAGCAATCCATTGGAAATTGCCAAATATAAATTTAGAACAAATTTCACTGAATTACTACTCCAGTTTCCAAACTACGAACCTTTCAGGAAAGATAAAATACTTTCCCCATTTAATTTCAGACCAGTTCAGATCCTTACTAACTCAGTTCGTTCATACGAAGCAGAAAAGCTGAGAATGGTGCGACTAGAGGATTGCAGGAAGCAAGTTTTAAACTAATTAGTCTAAACAACTCATAAGATATAATATTGTTCATTAAATACTAGTTTTACAAGCAAGTAATTTTTGTGACAGATTTTTAATAGGTTTTTTTACATATCTAAGATGAGAGGTTTTTTAAAAAGTTATTTTAATTTACTTTCTGTGCACTTCTAATCCTTTTCCAATCCTCTTCTGAATTATCAAAGTAAAGGTCAAAATAAAGGGATGACTTGTAAGTCCTATAAAAAGGTTTGATTTTTTAAAAGCAACATCACTTCTATAAAAACAACTGAAGAATAAATACTGGCATGGTTAAAGATAAGTTGTAAAGTTAAACTGAATTTGATAATGATTTATTAAAAAAAAATTGACTTTTTTTCTTTTAACAAAAATACAACTCTTGTAAGTATATTGGGGCAGTACCATTTAAAAGAAGTGACTCAGAATGCTAATTTACTAACATCTCAATAAATATCCAGACAACATGCAGAAATATTACTAAGTTTGAGTGTTACCACTCCATTAAGGAGATGTTCACATTTCCACTGGTCACTGATCCCTGATCTGCCCTACAGGTCCTACCAGAGGTTACGTCATGTTGTAACGATAAAACAAAAAACGTAACCGCAAATGTTTCTGACACTGGAAGATAAATCTAGGAGTGGCTAAAACTCAGGCACGCTAAGCCTTATCCTGACCAGCTCTAAGTAATGTCTTCAAGAACTTTTTTATTTAATTGTAAGACAAAAAGAATTAAGTGTATTTTAGTCTGTGCTTGTTATCATATTGATTGCTCTCAAGCAATGTCTTCCATGATCCTGTGTTCCCAACAGTCTGTTTATTCCAGCACAATCACAAAACACATATTCTTTCACACTGCCTGGCACACCACAATCCCAATGCCTCCATTCTCTACTACTGATATATTCTTATTTGGACAACATTGTTATGGATTTTCCCTGATTAAGTTCTCTGGTTAGTATTGTATCATTACATACATTTTTAATTAGGAACACCACAGTATTAAATCAATGGAATTCCTAATACATAATCTTAGAAAAATACTCACATTCACTTTGAGCATGATAATCATTACCTGAAATCACATACCATTAGAGATTTCATTCCAAAATTAGAAGACTGAATTTAGCTCAGAATTTAGTTTTTGTGGATGATACATTTTATGGACTGATAGTTGCACCTATATTATTTACCAATAACATTGCTACTGTATTTTTGGCTGTTAAGTAAAACCTTTCTATGTAAAAAGGGGGTGAGGTGGGTGTATCTTCTTCAGTTTATTCTTCAATCAGGCTTAAATAGCCATCAGTAAAACTTACACCTTTGTGAAAAGATAACATTTGTTTAAAACTTTTGATTTGCTTTAACTACAATGAAAAAAGAATGCAACATTCAGACTTCAAGGGTATGTAATCTAACATTATTTAAGATGAACGTACACTTCGAAAAACAAAACTTTTTCCAATGCAATTCACCAGCATGACATTGAAAAAGGAAGTTGCATTTGAGATCTTGAATTCCTTTTTTTAAAAAAAAATAGCAATAGACTTTCTTCCTGTCAACATGAAAGTAGACCATTTGTTTCAAAGCTGTGATAATTGTCATTTCTAGCTCATTCTAAAATAGCAGATGTTCATAAAGGCTTGTATTTATTTTGAATTCACACTCTGGAACTAAAAAGTACTGGGTTTTGTTATTTTGTAAATAACTTGTGAAAATATTTGAAAGAAAAAAGTAAAAGAATGTATAAAGCATTTTCAAATAAAATCACTTATGAACTTCTAAGCATGCTGTAAGCATCTGTTGGAAACATTCATTCCAAAGAATCAAAGAAATTAACACCTTCTCAGTAGAATGGTATACTATGCAAATTAAATATAGTCATCCTTTGAAATCACACGTGAGCTTTAATCAATATGTAATTTACAATTAAGCAATTATTTTCTGATTTACAAGCATTACAAGCATAACAAATATGATTAACCTAGTATTTCAGACGCAAATTAGCTCAATTAATGTACCCCACCTCTGTGCCACTATGAATATATGTATACTTTTCCATTTTGATTTTTAATTGGATATGAAACATAACTCTAACAGAGAAGTAAAGATCTAATGCTAAATTATTTGAGGACATACATGTTCATTTTAAAGCAATGATGCAAGTGTAATGTTTGTGTGGATGAACTATGCAACAAGTTAAGCAACTTTCTAAATCAAATCAGACTATACAAACAAAATGCCATGTACGTCCAAGTAAGTTACAAGATGAAAAGGGATTAATTTAAAAAAAAAAAAATCCCTTTAAAACAAAGTAATTTCATACTCTGTGCTTTAGGGGGTGACAATTACGAGTCCAGACATAATGTGGGCACCTATCTCATAATCTAGCTCAAAGAGCTATAAAATCTTATACATCCAGAAACACCAGAAGCAGTTTAGACATCTCACTTAAGCTGAGACAAGTCCTCCTTTATAAATGTCTTTTTCTTTCCACTGAATATATTGAGAATATAGACAATGCTCTCAGATCTTATTGGCATCTGAGAATGAATGAAAGGCATCTGTAGTTGCGTTTTGTAAAGGCAGTTTGTGATACCTGTTTCTGCAATGCATTTGGAAATTTGACCTGGTATCCTATTCTTCACTAGTCTTTCGTTATTTAAATATTTTTTTATGAACGTATTACTTGTTCATTTGTTTAAGCGTCCCTTGTACATCCCTATCCTTATCTGTCTAAATAGAAAGGATAAATCAAAATAGTTATGTATGAACTTAACAGAGTTCAAAAGCTAATTAATGTTTCAAAAGGGAACAGATAGAAGGAGGTTTGCTATTCAGTCATGCTATTTGGCAAAGATGTAATTTCTAGACAGACAAACCCTGTTAAAGTTATCAGTGTATCTCAGTTTAGCCAGTGAATAAATCCTGTTTACCCTTTAATATGGGGTGCACCAATTAAGTGATCTTTTTCAGGATTGTGAAAGAAAACAAACAAGTCATTTGAGGTTCCAGGAAAAAATTTCTAATTGAGTTCAAATTCAATATTTATTTGAATTATGTCAGCAAAATAACTGATTTCAGTACAACTAGAACATTACAAAACTTCATGTCATCCATGACTGCTAAGAATTTTGTGTGAAACAAGCTACAACTCCATTTAAAAAAAGCTTTATTTTTCCAAGCATCATTTTCTACAAATACATATATCAATTTTACATAATTCCATATTATCAGACAAGTTAGCTGTTCTAAATGGGAAACTCATGCAAATGTGAAAATCTACAAAAGACTGGTTACATTCTAAAAAAAAGGGAAGACTGCATATGCTGAGATGAGTTACATTAAATAAATATTTTGGAGTCTTTTATCCTACTTAAGAATACTCCACTACATCACAGTTCCTAAATAATAAATAAAGTGTAAGACAAGCCAAAACAAACATAATTGTAGTTACCTATCTGCATGAAACTGCCCCTGTTCAAGAAGGGTAAATAGATATGAAGGATCAGTTACAGTCAAGGAAGCCTCTATTCAATGCAAATTAGGGGAGGCAACAGAGCATCCCAGCTCAGCCTAAATTAAATGCCTGTTGAATCATCAGTTGTATCACTGATCCGAATAATACTTTCAAAGAGCATCAAACAGCAACCTTTACTAATGCACAGAGAAACTGCTCTTCCACAGGACAAAAGAGAAGATAATGGCAAACAGAAATAGTGGGATAAAAGATGGAAGATAAGAAAATTTAAGATGAATAAAATTAAGTTAAATTAAGTTGTTCATGAATTTGAGATAGGGCTCAGTACCAGAAATCGCAGGACTTAATAACACTGAACTACTGGACAACAAAACAGTGAACAGTATTCAACAGAAATACACATAAGGTGATGTGTGTTCATGTAAAAAGCTATCCCAACCCTACCTACATGATGACACAACATGGATGACCAACAACCATCAAGAAATCAGGTCTTGGGTTATAAATGAGAGTTCATCAAAACCAACATGTTAAAACTTCAATCAAAACAGCAAATCTGTTATTATCAAATGTCAGAAAACAGATCAAAAGAACAGAAATCATTAATACACCTATTATTTAGCATCCAAAAAATAAGCTTAGTAAATAAAAATTTTATTTTAAAAAATGCAAAATACCAAAAGTACTATTCATAATTCAATTACTCATCTTTTAATGAATATGATGATATGGAAAACTTAAAAATTAATTACTTATACAAATTCAAAACATCTGCATAAACTATTTGCTGGGGGTATCATATCTCTTTTAAAAAGGTATTTATCTGAACATTGTAGTTTTCTATGTTACTCATAGGGCTAGGTAAATTCAAGATGCTCTATTTTATCAAATCTTGCAGCACATGAAAGAATAGAATTTCAGAATGTTTTTTTGACTTGGACATTCAGTCTGGGGCAAAAATTATGTTGGAGAAGTAGCATAGTTTTAAGTAATTAACAAAGTTATCTGTAGCTGCAAAGATCCCAACACAGTCAGACCAGGATTTCAGCAAGGTAAGAAAAATCACTCATTTTTAGTACCATTTGTAATTACACTTTTATTACAAACACCTTGTTTTTGCCTTCCACATCTCACAAACTTTGATGGCTTTGAGTCCTGATCAATGAACTTAAACCTCCTTAGCTTATGCGACAAGGAAGAATAATTTTAATTTTATGACAACTCTGCTGCCTCTCTGAGGATTAGCCCAGCCCCTCTCTCCTCTAAACTGACTCACCACTGATCAGATGGAGGAAGCATTCCCATTTAGAGGTGAGGATTCAGAGACATGGGACAAGAAGATTAACCCTGGATATGACAGGGAAAGGATTAAGAGAATAAAATTCAGCCTTCAATGATCTCAGTTGCAAAAGGCTCAAATCAATTTCAATAGCCAGACCATTTCACCCATTCATGTACATAAACTGATTTTACTTTTCATAGCATAACTTCGGTGCTGATACTTAGAGCTTTTTTTTAAATCTCATAATGTTTGGTGTTTTCTCCTAAAGCTTCAACTGTTGGGATCTAGAAATTTTTCAAGAATTACCTTTTCTTTTTAATATAACTTTCCAATTCTCATGGGTTAAAATTAAAACCATAAAACCTTGAAGGTTCAGAGCCCAAAAATTAGATAAAAAAAATAAAAAGTGTATGTTTTAAAAGCCTTCAAAATACAAAAAAAAGCAGACAAATATAAAAATTTGAGGTAGAAAGTTTGCAATTTCCATAAACTATTTCAATACAACAAATTTTTTTACATGTCTCTAAAAGAGCTAAAACCTCTCTTTTTTGTTTATTTTTTTCCTTTCTCTATTGGCAAAATGTATTGCTATAACACTCATATAGGTACTCTTACATCTGATCCTCATTATGAGTGGAATCCATTCTCAGTCATGGTTTTTATAACCACACTCTGAATAGCTGCTCAATCACCAGCATTTAAGTGGCATTCAACACTGATTCAGAGGAATCTGTTGTTGAAGCTTATTGTCAACAGCACTTTCTCTGTGATGGCAGAAACTATATGTAGACCTGGAAAGATGAGTCACAGTGAACAAAGTGTACAAGAAATTTAGCACTACTTTGTGTTTACGCTTTATTCACAGAAAGGAATGATATTTTACAAAACTATTCAGCTTTTGAACCTATCTGTGCAAATAAAATTCATATTAGGACTTGGTTACATGCTGGTTGCTATTATTTTTGCTATTCGGAACTTTTATCTAGTATTCTCTCATTCAAGATGTAAATCATGACAGTTACTGTGTTAGGTGACTGAATGACCCAAACAGCAGCAGCTGGGGAAGGCTGTGTGCTTTTCATCAACAGGCTGCAGTTTGCTGAGCGTTAGCTTCTCTGTTGCTTTCAGAGATGACTCCAAAATGCGTCTCAAAATTGCTCACGCACTGTGTGTAGGAACACAAATCGGTGCTTTACCTTTAGAAATACTCAAATGCCTCTGAACTTTGCCCCTTCTGAAATCTCAGGCATATCTATCACAGAAAATGCACACAATCCTCCAGTTAGTCTGAAAGAAACAGCTATGCAAATTTCATCTGTAACACGAAATAGTTATATATTCACTACCACCTGGCCAATTCTAACAAAAATACTGGTGTTTATTCTTGTTATGGCTTTATGCAAAAGTAAATAATTTATTTTTGCAACCTGTTCAATTAAGGATAAACTTCACTATATTAAGAATGCACAGAAAATTTTCCCAAGACTTTAAGAGTGGTAAAACCCTTTGAATTTCATTTGATTTCTTTTACTTGGCCATTTAAAAGAGCAACTTCAAACAATTTACAATTGTGTCTAACATATTAATCCACAGATTCATAGGTAGTTGCTAATTGATTCTGCTGAAGGAAGAACCCCATAACAGTGACAACTGGAATGATTGTTATGTATGGACTTGTTAAATTCAAAACTAGTTTAAAACTTCCCAAGTTAGGGCTGAAATATAATTTCTTGAAGTATTTTCAGCTTACATTCTGGATAATCAGGATAATGCCCACCCAGGCTCTAACAGACTGCCTTCTCTCTTCTAGGAAATGAAACAAAGAATATCAACAGAGAAAAGTAAATGCCTTTAAGCATCAATAAGATTATCTTGATGAAGCAGTTTACATATTTATCATTTTTCTTTAAAAATACTGGTTTGTGGTGAAATTTTAATACACCTTATTCTACTATGCAGAAGTATTTTAATGCCATGTAGTAACAGTAATCCTCCACACTGCAAGATACGTATTTTTCATCTTCATTTGAACCATGGCTAAAGAACTTGGTTTTCTTTTTTCCTTCCAAGTCTACAGTAGTTCCGTTTCCATATGGTATAATATACAGATATAAGCTCTAGTATAAGCAACTGAACTTTTTACACCCTCAAAAACCACAAAATCAGATGGTCCGTGGTTTTTGCAGCTGGTGCACTGCATTCATATAGGGTAGTGTCATATGAAAAATATTTCACTCCCCAAGCCCTAAACAGAGTCACTCATTAATGAAATGCAGGCAGTACAATGAGATCATATAAGGTATAGATTTCAACAGCCATACTAAAAACAGTAAAGGAACACTGAACAAGAACACAAATCAAGTTCCTCTGCCAGAACAGGATTTTTTTCTGCAGGAATGTCTTCTTAGATTTAACATTTGCTTTGAAAACAACTGCTAACCACTACCCAGAAAAAACTTCAGTACAAGTGTTAGCAGACTAAACAATCAAAATTTGGCAGAGGAAAAACAGTAAATAAGTTCAGACATAGATACATTACAGGATGTCTCACCCTAATACACCACTATCAAATCACAAAATGATTTACTTAATACCACATATGGAATCTGTTTACTTAAGAAAATAAGCTGTCACCAGCAAAACTTTGTTTAAAAAAAATTTCAGGGCTGAGGTTTATCGAATTTCACTTTAGTTTGTTTTTACAGAAATTAAAAAAAAAAAAAAAAAGAAAAAAGTGTGGCAGCAATCTAGTTGCAAAAATATATTAAAGCCCACTTACACAGAAAATGTATACTTAGGTAGCATTTTTTACCAGTACTCTTCATTTAAAGAATGACCACAACTTGGTAATGTATTTCATGGCATTTTATTTCAGTAAAATTTATCAGAATAAACTGTTTCGCTTCTAGCTTTCTCAAATTATACCCATCAGTTTTCCTTAATCTCAAAGCTTTCTCTAACTAAGAAAAGCCTCAGCGGCAGAAATAAACACCAGACAATACACCCAAGGTACTTTATGGACTTGATTCTCTTCTCACAGACTCTGATACAACTCTGTGGACTTTGGTGGCCTGAATACAATAGCTGTAACTGAGCTAAGTATCAGGCTCTGCACAACTACTTTATAAATCTAAGGACTACAGCAGGTTTGTTTTATCCTGGGGGAAAGTATATCCAAGCAAAATAGATTATAGCTTGTATCCTACCCTCAACAGCCAACGAGGATATATTCCTAACAAATGGCCAACTGTATTTGAATTTCTATTACATATTCATTTAGCTTCTAACACAACAGCATTCTGAAAATCTCATGCAATTGAGATAACCCTTTAATACAAAGATAAATAAAAAGGACTAGCTGTAATTTAGTAATTGGAGACCAGGAGACCTGAGAGGCTTTCTCCTGCTACTCCTCATTCCTCTATGCTTTTCTTCTACGATGTAGAAGAAAAAATTCACTGCAACACTTTTGAGAAGCAGCTTTTACACACAGAAAGTTACGATCATTCTCTCTTTGCAGTAGTTACTCTTGTAGTACTTTATACGCTTTTAATTGTCCAATATCAGTCAGCATAGAGGAATTATTAAGGGCTGTGTCTCTTAGCCAAACAAGTATACCGTGCATGAGATAAATTCCTCCATTTATCTGCATCTGTTGTCCATAAAATGTTTATATGCCTCATTTCTGCCACCCGGCAATAAACTCTAGCTTACACTTGAAACACTACACGGAGTTGAAATAATCCATAGTACCATGGCTTAATACAGAGAATTAAATATGAGCTAAGAATAGAGCAGCTTTCTTATTAATCCTGTATCAGTACCCATTCAAAACCCTAAGGAGTCATAAATACCACATATACCAGAAAACAAAATCCTGCACATTTTCCAGTCATGTATTTTGCCACAAGTTTCCACAGTTACTAACTACCTGTTAAAAAATAAAATCCAACCAAACCCACACCCCAACAAAAAAAACAATCAACCAACCAACCAACCAACCCCCAAAAACGCCCACCACTAAACCAGAAAAAAACACTAAATCTAACTGTATTATAAAGCAATAGAATTGTAAAATATATCAAGTTGGAAGGGACCAATAAGGATCATGGAGTCCAACTGAACTACTAATCTTACTATTAATAAGTAAATATTACAAGTTACTATTAATAGTAATAAAAGTAATAATAAAAAAACCCAAAAAACAGAAACTGTATTTCACTGTGAACTTCAGTGACAGACAGACAGCAGTTCTCCAATACCTCTTATTCAAAGTTCCTCATAAGAAATTGTACTGTGCACTGTGAGCACAACACTTTTATAGACTGATTTTTGAAGTTGCATAGTAAATGTGCCAAGTTTATTTCAAACTTTCAAATAACAAGTCTTCTCAAATCAATTATTCTACAAGTAACTTTAAGCTAGAAAAATTATTCAGAAAATTATAAAAACAAAAATCAGAAAAAAAAATCTCTAAATATAGACTGTCTCCATTTTTTTGTATTATATATCAATACAGTATTATGCTTCTTAAATATAGAAGTTAGGAATTTTTAGAGTAACTTTGGTAGTATTCATAAAAATTCATCACTGTGTGTTCAAACAAAATATTCAGGCCTCTAATCTATGGCCACCTTTTACTTACACCTGGTTTTAAGCAAACCATCTCACTTGACTTCAGTGAAAAATACTTTCTGCGCGTTAGCTTGCAGAGCACCAGGACTTCAAAGCAAGAATGATACAAAATTAACATCAAAAATATGTTATGGATTAGAATGGATTAGAAACAGACAAATCAGTAAGTCTCAGAATGTAATTGCAAACAGGGAATTATATTAAGGGCATTTGTAAGAGCGATTTGCCGTGATAGGTTACTGGTCCCATACTGTTTCACTCTTTTATCAATGACCTTCAAGAAATTGCAAATTCATTACTGATGACGTTTGCTGACAACACAGCAAATGATAATGAGGAGAGTCAGCTACTAGAATGAAATGATCTGAATCTCTGAAAATGCTTTACTTAAAAGGAATAATTTTCATACTACCACGTGTAAAGCTGCACTTCTAGCTACAAAGGAAAAAGTCCATATTCAGAGGATGAAACATGGTGTTTCAGAAAAATTACAGACATGGAGTTACGATGCAGAGTCCCATGGCACACTAGTCAAATGGGCAAAGACCCTTGACAACATAAAGAATGAGAAAAGGAAGGTTATGCTTTTTTAAATCCCAAGGTAACGTAACCATTGCAGAACACCGTGACCAGTTCTAATGTTGACCATAAATTGGAATAGTTTAAAAGACAACTCAGCTAACCTGAAAACATTTCTTATATATTGAACTCACAGAGTACTCCTCTATTCAAATTCTCGAAAGGAATGTTAAAAAAGTATGTGATAAACAGAAAGTTCTTCACTATCACCATAACATCCAATGACTGCACATTGAACCTAGAGACATTCAGATGAGAAAAAGAACTCCCTTCTTCAGCACTGAAATTATTTACAAAATATCTACAGATAGAGCAGCACCTTAAAACTTCACTTATCACCCTAATTACCAGTGGACTATCTTAATTCAATCTGCCAGCCAGAAGAAGAAAATCTGTAAGCAATGGCCTTAGTTGGAATAAAATAGCTGCCCTTCTGTACAAAATGTGATTGCGTATTACAGCCTCCTCCAATCCCATTCCATGAGCAGCTCCATGGTACAGCCACCATGATCTTTTAAGACCAAGACACAATTATTGCGGGGGCTCTGGGAACACACCATGCTCCTGCTACTGTTCATACTGACGTTAAAGCCATTGTGGGTATCTGGTCACCAGGAATTCGACACCCGATCAGACAATACAGTTACTGACTGAATTGAACCCTTATGCTTCATAGAGGACAGGAGGAGAGGCAGCCTGTTACATTACCCTCTTTAAGTATCATATTTACATTGCAAAAAATGCAATCTGAAAATTTAAGCATACATAATAAAAGAAAAAGTAGGCATAGTAAAATTTTGTAGCAGTGATCTCTTCTGAGTAAGGAAAAAGAATTATTTGAAAATTAAAATGAAGACCAGAAGACCAGATAAGAAAACTAAAAACTCTTCCACGAATACTTCATTGAAACTGAAGGTATTGTATTCACAGGGTATCTTCACTTACCCAAATATCTTCTGGGTAACAGAATAAAATCTCACCACAAAATGCCATGTTTTATGTACAACAAAATTTTATATTCCAAGACTAAAAAAATTCCAGAACACCTTTCATATTCTCTATTTCATAAACAAAACAAGACTGTTAAAGCCATGACTGAACTTGAAAAATGTAGAAAAATTAAGTATATGATGATGCTCCTAGCATACAGCAATATTACCTTTGTAGGATCCTTAACTAGTGTAAAATTACATGTATGACATGTTACTCAGAATATGACTAGATATGAACAAACAGACTACTGATATGTGATAGAAAGTGGAAGATGGAAAAGAATTTTACTGATATAACCACATTCTGTTAGTAGTAGTCTTGTCTTAAAGTATCCTAAAGTAATAGGTCTTTAAAGTTCTGGAGATTAATGTGAATACCAGCACCAAAATAGGCCATTTGTAATAAAACGGAAAAACGCTGAAAACTGACAATGTAAACATGGAAATTACTGTTTTACAGAAAGACCTTAAAGAAGATGAAAAACATCCATTAAGCAGCACAATACAAACTTTTTCAACTAGATGAAAAAATTAAAATCCCAGACTCAATTGGAAGGAACAACCCTCACAATAATATTCAAACATCCCTAAGTGTGTTCCTGGATAGTAAATAGGATATGAAAAGGGACGAAATATTATAACATGGCAGAGGACAGAATCACAACACAGGAACACCTAAACATACAAGAAGTGCCATGGTCGTGAAAAGGAGATCCCCTGGACCTTCATACATGTTTTTTATGGTATCAGTCATGCTTAGCTGGGGCCCTGGTGAATTGTAAAGCTGTAAGGTAGCTGGAGCCCTAAAGGACTGTAAGTATTAAGGGAATTAATGCTTTAAGGGAAGGGGTGAGTACGTGTTAAGGGAAGAGGTGAATTTCTTTGCTTTTCCACAGCACATGGTGCAAGAGAACCCATGATAATCAAAGCTAGGACTTGGATTCCTATCCCAATGACCACAGCAGGCCAAGCAAACAGCAGACCAATGACCAGAAGAAAGTCACAGTAAAAAAGAGGACAGCAAAAGACTGGGTTTTCACACAAAGTATCAGGGAATATACAAGTTCGGGATCAGACCAGAAATATTCAGTGTAAAGTAAACAACAGAAAAGCAGTTGGCAATGAGTGACTATTTAAACTTTTTGTAAGAACCAAAGTTCTTCAAAGAACTTCAAAGAGGAAACTAACTTGGATGATCCTTGTTTCATTGAGAGAAGATCATATTAAATTACAAGTGTAGACAAAAATAATTCCTAAAAGCAAGAATCACATTAGTTAAAGTGATAAGAACTGGATAAAGCTTGATAAGAACTGGACTTTGTATATAGCACAACATTTGTGGCTTCCCCAAGTGCTTCTGCTTCCAGCCCACCCCAAAGAGACTGTTTTGAGCTGCAAGGCAACACAGGCTGTTGGAGAGGTGGCACACCTCTTCATGAGCAGGGGCTCTTGAAGGATGAGGCTAAGGAAGTCAAATCAGGGCAATTCAACCTCCACATCTCTCCTCCTATCAGAATTAAAGAGAAGAGATCCCTTAGAAGATTTTTAGTAGCAAAAAAAATGAAACATGCAGCGGGAACCCAGACATGGGCTAAGTGGTTAGAAAAATCTGTAGAAGTAGCAGCAGCTGCAACATCAGCTCCCTGGGAGAAATTTCAGTAGGTTTTACAGCAACAACTCTGTCCTATCTTGTTAGACATTTGGACTAATTCTCTTATATTCCAAAAAATTTCTTCCCATAAAACTTAAGCTTATACCTCTTGGTTTTTTCTACCTGACCTTTCCTTAAATTTCAAAGCAATATAGAAGAAAATAAATGGAACTAGCATAATGAAAATCATAACACATTCACATGAGAAAACAATCGGTAACCTCCCTTCTTTGGCCATCAAATCTCATGTATATTGATTAATTTCTAGGCTTTCTTTTAGAAGAAGCCAAGAAGATAACCAGTGCTTTCCAAAATAAATAAATTCAGACACAATTAAAAGAAAATCGGTTCCTGGGCCTGCTCCAGGTTGATATCATGGAGCTGTGGTCTATGTCATCATTGTTGCTGTAAACCTGAAGCCTGAAGCATCTTTCTTCAAGAATCCCACATGCTCCAAGACAATGGCCACATTGTTTCAGGTGCTCTAAGACAGCAATTCCCTCCAAAAATATGAACCACCATGAAGCATTATCTGTCTCAAAAGCTAGACTTTTATTATAGAGCCCACACTGGCTCAAGCATCATACTGCAACTGCCCATTATCATTTAACCCTGGCCAGTGTCAACAGGCAGCATCCCAGGCAATGCTGAGGCACAGGCAGAGTGCGCACAAAGCAGGGACTGGCCCAGCACACGGTATAGTGGAGGCCTCTCTGTTTGGGGTGTCAGTACAGCTGGGGAAGGGAAACAGAGGATACAGATAAGGTCAGGTTGCTCAACCATGGGCTGTCCTATTTCTAAACAGGCACAAGTCACTCCACGAGACCTGGCTGGACTAAAACCTGGCCTTTAGCAATGTAAATGCAGCCACCATCATTCTCCAAACACCAGCATTTACTACCTTCTCTGTCTTTCTCCACATCCTATGCAACCCATGGTAGAGTCTCTGATACTTTCTGATTTTATACATTAACAATACCACAGTATGTGATATGACTACTGAAAAGTACATTTTCATTCACTATTTCCTTGTTAAGAAGTTTGGGTTTGTGGCCATAATGGTAAAACACAGGAGAGTGGAAAACACAGCCATGTTAGAAGTAGTTTGTAAAAAATACCTAAGGCACATTTACAGGTTTATTCCTCATACTATGCTACTTCCCCCATACACATCTTTACTGAAAGTCCAAGGGTTCGGGCTTTTTGTAAGGAATGCAAGAACTCTGAAATATTTTTCTTCCTAAATGAAATACAGTCTGCAAATTTAGACTCTGAAGTCTTCATCACAGTGAATAGCACAGATCTACTTTAAAACGAAGTACAAATGATACTAGCATCAAGTGTAGACATAACACATTTGGAGGGATTCTTTTCAGGCATAACCTAGAACACACTGGTCCCAACTGAAAATCATCAGCTATAAGCCATCCATCTCAAATGCTCTCCATTACGTTGCCACACACTTATAAAACTTCTACTCAAACTGGGGAACTCTGCTGCTTTTATTAATAGTAGACATTAAAGGACTTGAGCGGAAAACTGTGCAAAATTCATAATAACTAATATGATCTGTGGCAGAACAATCACACCATACTGCCTCTAGGAAAAAAGTAGAAACAAACTATGGAAACAGATTAGGGAAAATGGTTACAATCACTGACTGTACATGTTTAAAAGATAAAAGGATCATTTTGCCCCACTTTTCACTTTTCACTTAAACTATTGCAAAAGAAGAAAATAAAATGCAAAGAAAAAATCCTGAGTGTGTAAAAGAACAGCAATCTTAATTTTGCATGTAAGAGCAAGAATAAAACCAAGTACAGTTCATTTTCAGAGATTTAACAGTTTGCCAAGTAGTGACAAGAAAAAAAGGTGAAGTGCTTCTATTTTCCACAGGAAGATCTTTTTGCTCTAAAGCTACAGAACCACAAAAACAGATTACTGAAGTTATCTTAAAAAGAACTGTTTTTACAAAGACCTGTTAAATACCTTTTGTTTAAAGTCATGGCCAAAATGACGGGTTTAGAAAGGTTTGGTGTTTATATTAGAACTGATGCAGTTCTCCAAAGAGTCTCATGTACATTAGGTACAGAACACCTTAAGGCAGCGTAGCCATATATGGCAAAGGAGGAAATCTCTTTAGGAACAGACTGTATGTTTTCTCACTTTTTTCTCCCCACGGGTGAAAAACACGTACATAAAACACTTTATGTTTTTTACTCCTTTTTTTCTTTATGATGTAGAAATAGGCCAGAAAGAATTTTCCCCAGATTTCTCTCCCAGAAACATATGGAACGGAGACCGAGGTTACCTGGTTTCTTAGTTTAGACTCAGAAGGATAATCACATCCCTCCCTGTAGTTTTTTTAAAAGGATTAGAAGTCAAAAGAACTGGAATAGGAACTTTCAAGTTGGATGGATGAAAATGTTGTGATTTTTTTAATAAAACCTGTTTAATAAACTTGTTTTCCAAAGGAAAACAAGTTAAATTAAGTTAGATAAGTCAAAACAAATTCTAAAATTTTAGCAAAGAGTCTCTCTCCTGTAACTTTCTGGATTTCCCTGGCATAGAGTATGATCCGCATACTTATTTTCCAATCTTCTAGAAAAAACTGAAGGGAAAGTCAACAATTTTTTTTTTTAAATTAAAAAAAAAAAAAAAAAGAGAAAACTGATAAGAACTGAATTTCTATGGATCACGAACATCAAATATAAGAAAATTATAAGCTTCCATTAAGTATTTATATCAGGGCATTAGCCTTTAACAGCACAAGCCTCCACGCAAGTCTTATTTTCAGAAACTGCAGCGTAATAAATTATAAAGTATAAAAATAACAGTTTTAGGAAACTCAATTAATATAAGAAGTCATGCAGTGAGAAACATCTATCACAGAACAATGCATCTGAACAACAATGTTGAAAATAGTCAAACAGTGGAAAAAACCTATGGGCCAGTCAGCAGCCAGATGTCCCTTGCTGTTCCCAGAACAGCCCACCCGAATGGGAGGCAAAAGACTTGCCCTTCACAATGCATTAATACCTTCCTCTTGCATAATCCCCACCTACCACCTGTATCTCATGTTGGATCAAAAAAAACAATTAGACATCACTTCACTTAGACCAGATCCATGTCTGTTCCAAACTATAGCAGGATTCAGTCCACGAACCTTTCTGCTGGTCAGCTATCACTGGAGTACAACAGGAAGCTGAGGAGTGGGAGTCAGAAGAGTGGCCTAGGGTATTTGTTTTATCACATTTGCCAACTGATCTGTGAAGCCCAGCCGTACTTTATTTTAAAGCATTAGCTCTTTCAGATCAACACAGAAATATTCCATAGCTGTGCAATAACCCCAATATTGTTTTTAAATGTCCACAGCCTATATGGAAAAAATCAACAAAATGTGGTTTTTTATTACATTACTGAAAATTACTAAATAGAACTATTTTATTTATAGTTTTTCTGGGTTTATGTTACAAGGATTATTGCTAAAACTTTTTTACTGTTAAGTTTTACTTTTCTCATCCTGAATCAAGTTGAAAATAGGAAGATTGTGAATCATATGGATCAAAGACTATCCATCAGCGTGTCACACACCATGTGGCATTGTGTTTTGCCAAGTCAAAGTCACGCTCCAAGTTTCAAAACTTCAAACAACTGAAATACCACAACATTCATAAAACAGAACTGAGCTACTGGGAGTAAGAAAAAAATACAAAAAAGGTAACAGACCTCAACAGCAGATAGTAAAATTAACATTTCAACAGTTCTTGCCTTTGATCTCAGTCTCCATAGTACATTTTTTCTGGAAAAGCTACAATTTAGGTTTAGCAAGATGCAGAATTACATAAAACATCTGGAATATGGGACAAGGAATATTGGCTTATTATCCCTGGTGGACCCTCCCTATGAAAAATTTAATAGGTCTGTTTTGGTAGTTTTAATCTCCAGAGCACCCCAAGCTATGTTATGGAAACATCATCTTGGTAATTTATATTAGAAAGAACACCTGGTGATGAAAGCAAATATACCCTCTTTAAAATTGTGAGTGATTTTTCTTTAATCCTCAAACTTTTCATCTTCTTAAATATATAATTTTTAACAGCTTGACTAAAAATTAGTTTTTGTATCTTTGAGACTGATCACAATGTAACCATTGTGAACTTAACACTATTTTATTAGAGAGCTACATTTCTTCGTTCCTGTCTTCAGAGAACAAGTCATTTTGTCTTTACTTTGACATTGGCCTTTTACAGATTACAGAGGCAGCTCTGTTGAATCTTATATGAATATCAGAAAATCACTTAAAATGTTGTCCATTTATTACTGCACCACTCTGAACATAAAGGGAAAAAAGAACTATTAAATAGCTTCCTACTATTTTTATTCCTATCTCTAATTCTAAAGGCAGTTAGCCATAAATAATAACAAATACATAAATTTTGTCACAATTTATTCTAGGACCAATTTCAAGTGACAGCATGCAGCATACATAAATTATATGAATTCTGATCTGTAATTGCTTTTTAGGTTTCTGTTATGTTTAGCATATGATTTCAAAATAACTAGTAAAAATCTGTATATGGAAGCAGTAAAAATATTTTCCATTAAAATCATTAACTGGATTCCTCTGAATAAAAATACAAGTAAAATGGCACATAACTGAAAGGAATTTTACATACACCTTTCTAATGTCATACTGCTTTATGCTTTATTACAAAAACACATTTTTAACTGTTGCTAATTTACTATTTTATCGATTAATGAGAAATTAATGAAAATACTATAATCTATAAAGCAATTTACTAATAAAAATGTATTCTACACTTTCCAGTGACAAGGTTTCCATTTATCGAATTTCTAAAGAAACAACATATGCACAAATTACTGGTTTTATCATTTAACATGCCTCACTTAAAACATATCCTAAAACACATTTTGTATTTTCTAACAAAAAAATCCGTAATATTATAATCTATTGCCCATAAAGATTTTCAGAAACTTTTTTTTTATTAATTTGACACTGATACGCCTCCATTTCTAATATCCCAACCCTGCAACACTTTAAATGCAATTAAAAGTGGTTATGAAAGAGTGTGGACTTCCTTGTGAAGTAGGAAATCACTCTTGTGATTAACATGCAAACGAGCTCATGCTGGCAGAATAGATTGGGGTTTTAAAACCCCAATTACTTTTGTATGATTATCTATTTACCCGTACACAGACTATTTTCATTTTTCATCTAATACAAAGTCATCCTGCTTACATTTTTAGCACAGCAATTAATATTTACAGTAATTATGACATCAAGCACCACTGAGAGTATGCCAAGTAAATCATTTACCATGTCTTTTATTATATATGTTATTAACACAACATCTATGGTAATATATTGTAGAGGATGGAGATATATTATCGGCCTTTATACACAATCCAGCCTAATACAACGTTCTATTGGCTTTAAATTTAGTTAAGGAGCATATTATTTTTAGTATCTGAGTAGGTCAACTGCTGTTCATTCAGATTACAAATGCCAAAACTCTGAAGTCTGTAACTGCTTTGTATAAAGTGTAAGGTTTGTTTAAACTTTCACAGTAAAAATAACAATAAAATTACTTCCTCACATTTTTCTTTTATTTTTCCCCCTCCTTTTTTAGTAATAACAGACAATTCTTAACTTTCACTAACACACTTTGATTCATACCTGCTACAGAGTGCATATATACACATTTTTTCCAGACTTCTAAAGAAAATTATAATGCATTAATGACAGGAACTATGGTAATGGAAAAAGGTCACCCTCTTTTGAACACCTTCTGTTTTAAACCATTATATATAAAGACATTTGAGAAAGCAAAGAATTAAAAGGCAGCCTTTGTGCAACCCATTACTGAAATATTATAGAATAATCTATATCAAATGTAGTGGAATAGCAGATTCTTTTGGATCTAAATTTACTGCAGCCACAGAAATGCTTTTATGCTTATTATGTATCTGCATGTTGATTCAATTATTAAAAGGACACCTGACAGCAGACTTACTTAATTGAATTAATTAAGCTGGATGAATAATCACAGAATTACTATTGTATGAAATTTGTCCAGAGAAGTAACACTGGCATTGTGAAATTGCAAGTAATTTGAATGGTGAAATACACTGAGCAGAGCAGTGTTCATTTACTGTATTCTGGAATTCTTCACCTCATACATGAACAAATGGGACATATAAATGAACAGACAGCTGTGAGTAATGAATGCTTTTCCTTGTCTATTGCAATTTATTACTTGACTCCAGCTACATCACTAGATCTCTTAAAAACTTTGTAAAAAAAATTCAAAATAATAGTAATTTTAATCTCTCTCTCTAAAATGATACAAGGGAGTGGACTATCAGATACTGAGAGAGGTGTAGTATAACACTGAAACACTTCTGCAAAGCAGTACTTCTAACCAGAATATCTAGAAAATGTTTTAGTATGTCAAATTGAAATTATGCAATTATTGTTTACTGACTAAAGCAAGCAAATTAGAGACATTAAATTATTTTAAAACATTTTAATAGATTGGTACAGTGATTAGCAACAGGAGCAATTTTCTGTAGTGATTAAATGTTATGACATACCATATATAAATATATTTGTTTTAAGATATACTGAAACAATTTTTTTTATTATTAAAACCAGTTTACTGATGAAGTTCAGAAGAATATATTATGCCCTCTTCTATTTAGCGAATTTGATAATTTGCTAAATAGAAGTGAAATTTTACATGACATTTTTTTTTTAACACACATTTTCTCTTGCCCCTGACTTCACATCGAAAAAAGACACAGAAGAGCCTCACACTGCTCAGAACAGAAGTTTATACTGGTAGAGGACATTCCTGGAGTGCAAGCACCCATCTGGCATTTATCCAAACCCCAGCTATTAGCTCTGCATCACCGGTGGGTATTTTTCTTACTTCCTCTTGCAGGTTTTTTATTTTGTTTTGTTTTTGCAACAATCCCCAAAACAGAGAAATGTACAGAATAGTCTAATTTCATATGAGAGAATGGTGGGACTGGATGTTTACCTTACACTAAAGTAATCTGCAGCATATGTAGAATCACACCCACAACCTTTTTTTTTTTTAATCAGCAATGTGTTTTCTTTTCCTAAAAATTAATATTGATGATTCTACAAATAGAAAATATTAATTTAGAAGTGATTATTAATTTATATTACTAAAAAGAACATGAACATTTATGGGTATTCAGTCAGAATATTTTAAAATTAAATAATATGACATCTCCCATCTATATACTATAAATCACTGACTTTTTTACATTCATATTTTCCCTCATATTCCTACTTGAATATAATTCATTTTACAAATATGTCTGATCCTGCCTCTGACCTTACTACACTTTAAGCTCTTTTCTGCTCATGGAAAGCTAATTTGCATTTTTTAAAAATGTGTCTGTATTAATGATCTAATTTACCACAAAAAGGCTTTATATTAAATACAAAAAGGCCAGCCATTAGCTTTCTTTCCACAATAAAATCAAAACAAAAAATAACATCCCATTTATACAACAATTAACAGAGGTTTTCTTCCTAACACAATGGTAAATGAATCTGTACAGTTCAGCATTCATAAACACTATATGTTGTGGAGAATTCTTGTTCTACAATCAAAATAAGGAATATTAAAAGCATGCAAAGTTCTACAAAACACTTTTCTAAGAAAACTAAACATCCCTTTTAATACTTATATTAATAACCAGAGTGGTTAGATTTTTCTTTTACATAAATTATACAAAGCATATTGGAATTACATACCATTTTAATACCAGTTTATTATAGCTTTATTTCACAATATTGGAGGTGGAAATGGAAACAGTGCCATCATGTGATACTATTCAGGCTACTTCACTTCTTTTATTTCCAAGGAGTGAATCTGTTACAAATAAGGGTTCCTAGAAAAGCACGCAATGGCAGCATAATTTATTATATGTTATGCTGTAACTAGATCATTTTTGGTGTTTTTATGCATCAAATATTGAAAACATCTCCTAAATCTGCAAAGAAAAAAAAATATGATCAGTACAAATGTTACTTAGCTCCTTTTATTAAAACTTTACAAATTATCTGACACAGTCTTGTGAAATTCCTTTCAGTTTGCAGTCAAGATATTAATCCGAACAGCTTCATTTTCACAAAAGCATGCAGAAGTTAAATTCCCTGGTTTTAATTAGTACTGGGCAGGCTTCTCGGAAAAAAACCCTAATACATGAAATCGTCACAGGCGTACAATATCAAAGCCAAATCCTACTCGTATTATATTTACTAGACAAGATATTTCTTATGAAAACAGACACACAGTTATTTTTTTCTTTTGTATCCATTTTATATTGAAATAAAGGCATTTTTCTCCCTGTGGTCAGCATAAACTAGAAAATCCAGACTTGATACTAAACACACATATTTTACTTATCTCTCCCATTTTCCAGAGATCAAGACAACCATTTGACAACTGCATGGAATCTAGAAATGCAAGTAATCTATTAAACTGGAAACCCCACTTTACTGTACAAATCACGGCTGCCAAATCTAAATTGTTTACATTAGTGGTGTTTTTTAAATATGGGGATTTTTCAAAGAGAATTAAACCCTCACAGTGAATTAATTGATGCATGGATCAAAGTTGATAAAAAAACACAGAAATTGTAACATTTAAAAGTGAGGACAGATGCTAGGTATTTCTTATAGTGTTTCAGAATTTATAGAAACAATAACTGAATTCTCTAGGATTAAAAATCCTTACAAAATTTTACTGCCTACAGTTCCATGGGAAAAGTATTAGTATTTATGGGTTTATTCTTAAGCATATGGACATGTACAGCCATTTAAAAGTGTTTAGATTTCTTCATATGACTCAAAAACTCATGGCATATGCATGCAAGCCACCTATATGAGTTATGCTCAAGTGTGTTTTGAGTCTAAAACAAAGAGTTTTTATAAAAGTACATTTCATATATCCAGAACTCTGTTAAAGGGTCAGCATTACAGTTGGCGAACATAACTGCTTTTGCTAAAAGGTAACAAAGCAAATCCCTCTACCCAGAGAACCTTCAGAGAGTAGGATACAAGAGTGGAAACATTACATACAAGAAAAATACTGCAGTAAGAAAGTAATAGGGAGAAATAATGTTATGTTCTTACTTAAATTTAATGTGTACTACTTACAGGTAACATTTTATATATTGTTTGAACAAAACCAAATTGCATGTAGCAGGCTGAAGGCAGGCCAATGGCACACTGCCTAAGTACTGAATTGAACATTTCGTACAGGGAAGCTTAATTTTTATGTTCGCAACCCAGCAAGGAAGTTTTTGAGGAACAGACTAAAAATAAAAAGTGAGAACTATTGTTACTGCTATTGTTACTTTTTCAATTGCTTGATGTTTTCATTAGTGTCAGCAATAACCAGCCTGGCTCCCCACCTGACATTTCTACGTTACAGGCTGGATAGAATATTAATTTGACTGGAATGTTACCAGCACAGGTGATACATGGAACTCATTGCACGGTAAAAACAATCTGTAGCAAGGTATTTAATACTTAGTATGGGTCTTTTTAAATCTTTTTAGTTCTTGTTGGTAATTATTATTCTTAAGTGTGGTAAAAACTTCTCTTTTTTTATGGTTAGTGTTTAGACTTAGTCCTCCTCTAAAAATCAGTAACAATTTCCTGACATGATGAAACACATAAACCTACATTGACACTTTCTACATAGTTTTATTATGTTGATTATGAACTAGATGATGAATATTAGCAATATGACCTTACAAAATACTGTCAGGATACTCACACTGCTGTCCAGAAACAATATTATAAATCAGATAAAATCATAGTACTCTAACTACATTAAGCAATAAGTAAAGGGAATCACAATCTAGTGAGGCATTTGCTGGTTGATCAGCTGAGACATTTGAGATATCTGGAGAAGGGAGCCAAAACTCTGCTCCTTTTCAGATCGTTTCCCAGTAACCCTTCTGGAGTTAGCAGAAAAGGAATTTGCTTGTTATTTGTGTTCCACTACGTCCTGGAGTGCCAAAAACAGGTGCTCATTTAAAACTGAGATAAGTTATGGTGCAGATGAATACTCTGAACGTCAGTGAAGGAGAGAGTGCTCTACATAAACATCTGTGGAAGAATTTCTACAATTGTGAACTAAGGGAGAGGCTGCATTACCCTCCAGGTGAAAAGACAATATTACATTTCTTATCTGTATTCTTATTTATCTGTTGCAGAAATCCAGTGCTTTACACAGACAGTCAAGACAGCAGAATGAACACCAAATATTTGATGGGGAAGATCTGGTATCTCACATTTCTAATTGAAAAGACAGAAAATTTCAAAATTGGTCAAAACCAGAAAAGTATTTTTTTCATTAGTGCTGAGACCTTTAGATAAATTGTTGTGTGGCAATCACATGGCAGACTTGTAGATGGCTAACCCAGAGGCTAATGCTTGTCTAACCATGTAGCACCCACCTGCTTGAATAAGCCACAAAACCTGAAAGTAATTCCAAAATTACTAATTTAATTGCCTCAATACAGAATTGTGGGACTCGGATAGATCAAAATTAATTGGACAAAACATATAATGTAGAACTTCTCAAGGAAATTATTAGATATTCTCTAAGGTTTTGAAAATTTTACTAAGTACAGCTTTGACTAGGTTCTGTGCATACAGTTACACCATCTCCCTAATTTACAAAGAGACTGAAACCAGAAAGAAGAGTTCCCCATACCTATCAATGTATTTTTGAAGAACAAACAAATTTAGTTTCTATGCAAGGCTTTCTCAAATACAAATATTGTTATTCATGTTAACTTTCTAACAGTAATAAAATATCAGATGAAACAAGATATACTGTCAGAAAAGAAAAACAAGCCATATGTGGTGGTTTAAAAACAGGTAAAAACCCCCAGATAGATGCAGCACCATATTCCATCACCTGAGAGCCATAGGTTGTCTTATAGAGTTATATTATAAGGCGATAATGACTGCCATCATTCACTGATGTGGCTAGAAACCAGGCCTTTACTCAGCAGTTGTCATTCATGTTAAACGGAAGAAACAGCTAAATGTTCTTTTGTGTAGAGACAGCTGAAACAGGGCCCTGAGTGGGAGCAGTATGCACATGCCCATGAAGTAAGGTATATGAGGATGTATGAGACGTGGAAATGTCTCACTGAACAATGAAGCTCAAAACATCAGTCTCCATGAAACACTCTTTTATAGGGAACTCTAAAGTTCTCCAATGAGGAAAGGAAGTGTTAATTTAGTAATGGCTGTACTGAGGTGTCAAAGAATACCTAAATAAATTCTTATTAGCAAGCCAAGCAAAAAGTCGCACAAACTGTTAATCATAAAATATAAAAAAGATGTCATTGTCACAGTTAGTATAACTGAAAATATTTTTATGTTTGATAATATTCACAATCAAAAGACAGAGATGGTCAACATATGGCTAAATATAACTGGACATATTTTTCTATCTGCAGACTGACAGACAAAAGGAAAATCCCTAGAGGATGAACTCAAGCTTCAAGACAGCTTAAGTATAGAGTTTGATGTGTGCAAAAGACACAGGAGGTCAAGTAATCCCCTTATGGTTAGAGAATATATAGTAAAAATTCTATTTGCTTGTAAAGTCTCTTTATTTCACAGGTCTTTCAGATAAAGTATTATGATTAAGTGACACATGGCCTTTAGTGGGACGCACTGGTTTCTGGAATGGTATCGAGAAATCTGATAGAAGAAAAAAAAACCCGGAAATAAAGCAAAAGACATGAAACAAAAATACAACAAAAAGAGCTTAATTGCTAAGTCACTCATTTTGGGGTGGAACAGAGCTCCCACACTTACCCTAAGACTTTTTTCCCAGTGAACTTAATTTAAGTTCTGAAAAACCTGCCTCTCTTCTATTTGGACTCCTCTTTTTAACAGGAAGAGGGAAAACATTCTTTTTTTAATTCCGTTATGCTACCAGCAGGGTTTCTGGGGACCTGCTAATATGTAATTGGAAAGGACACACAATATATTCTGTCTCCAAAAAAGCCTCTGATGCTGGTCCCCATACTTAGTCATTCACTGCCACCTAAGGCAAGACTCTTTGGAAGTTAATACAATTCTCAGTAGCAAGGAGAAGCTCAAGGAAAATTTAAGTAGTCTTTGGTAGTTTGATTTAAAGTAGGAACAACCACAAAAAATGCAGTTTCTCTGAAAAGCAAACAAGTAGTTTCAGCTCAACACAGGAACAACACAAACACAACATCAAGCAGTTTCTTGATGTTCTTTTCAACTTTGTTTAATAGAAATAAATCAGGCTGACAAACATGGAAATTCTGAAAGACAAATTAAACTACCAGAAATTGTATCTCTTCAGCCTGTGACAAAGAAATAGAATCAAGTTCTAAGAGGAAAAATTAGCACTGGTTGAAGATGATACAGGTGATATTTTCCTCTGTGTATCAACAACAAATCAATTCCCAGTTTTGCCTTAAGAGGAACATACTTGGATTTTGGCTGCTCATAGTATTTCAGATGAACCACAAAATAGAATTCCTGAACACTTGTGCTTACAGATCACATTGCACTTCACAGCTGTTGTGTTTTACCCCAGCAGAGGGTGCATTTAAGCGAGTGTAAAAAACCAATTTTCTTTTTAACATAGCTTAAAGTGCTTAGGGGTCTTTTTTGAATGACATGTAATGCATACATATATTACATTTAAATATGTTAAATAATTCATAGCAAGTAATTATTAGGTCTACCTGCAATGTTTGTCTCATTTTCTTCTAGTTCCTTATGTGCCACAATGAACAACAGCAAAATGCTACAACCAGCTGGATGGAGCAGTGAAGTCTGAGGAGCAGACCTAAATTTCACAACATTGTGATAAATACGAGGTCAGTCAACCTGTGTAAAAAAATTGCTATTATGATTACTTTTTAAAAAGGAAATTTTTGTTTCATCTTCTACATTAAAAGAATGCTGAAGTTGCAGAAGCAAAGCATTTAAAAAACAGAACATGCCTGAAGTAAAGCTGTTCATGTGTCATCATTTCAACCTCCTCTGCATGACCTTTCCTCCATTCTTTGTTATTATGTGCCACAGTATTCGTTTCCCCAGGACTTACGTTTCATCACTGCATTGGACAGACTACGTTTCAAAAATTAACTGTTTTTTTAAATACTTGTATTTACTATTACTTAGTGCAGACACTGTTGTCTCTGCCCTGTGTTCCTTTTGTTGCTGAAATTGAAAGGAATACGGCTGAGGTATGCACACTTTGGGAACTGAAGGAACTTTTCACGGAAGCAGAATGCCATGTCAAAGAAATGCATTTCTGCCACAAATAACTTTTCACCATGTTCCATAAAATGAAAGAAAAAAAAATAACAAATTTCCGTTCGTTACAAATTCTTCCCTTTCTAGATTCTCAAAGACATCTACCATTATGGTAGTTAGATGTAAATAAATACAAATCTTCCTTAAAAGTTCATGCATATTCTCTGCTGCATGTAGTCTTCAATGAAGTCTCATGATGTTACCTACTTTCACAAACATTTTACTCCTCTGGCCAATGTAAGTCAAAATTCAGAAAAGAAATAGTTCCACAATTATCTTCCTACTAATTTTCATTTCTCCTAAGTGAAAAAGAAAAACCCACCAAAAAAACCCAAACCCTCATGTTTTAATGATTAAATGTCAGAGTAAAAAAAAGACAACAGTCATTCTTTATAAAACACAAACTAAACTGTATTAGAAGGAAAGGGGATTCCTACCAAATCGCACATGAAGCAACTGTCAAAGAAAACTCTCGAATAACATGTGGAAAGTAGTTCTACAACTGTAATAGCAATTGGACATGGAAAGAATAAACAAAGAAATTATTACGGGTGAAAGCAAAATAACAAGAAAACTAGGTAGTTCTTTAAGGAATGGAACTTTATGAATAACAACATGGGCATTCTTAATGCTGCAGCCTTCTTCCTCAGCAGATGCATTATTTTGCATGTTTCTGTTACATAGTCCATCTGTTTTCATGGATATTAGTGTCTTTGAAGCCTCTACTTCTCCATCAAATTTGTCTGAAGTTGTTCAACAGATTCAAGATTTTTTGCGGGGGACTGACAGATAGTATGACTGCATCAACTTAAAAAAACTTCTGTTTCCTTATAAAAGTGTGATAAAAATAGCAAGTCTAGCCTATGTTAGCCTAAGAAATAGACAATACCACAGCAGGGCACTTTTTGAAGGGAAGGCCAAGACAGGGAAATACAGGAATAGTGTTCACGTCTCGCAGTAAGAATTCTCAAGCTGATAGACTGTCATAACCCAAAAAAGAAAACAGATAAAAATATGCCCAGTACTACACGAAATATTAAAAACAAGAGTAAACAATTAGAAATATTAAATAGCATACTTAAAAAAAAAGGAAATACCATATTTGAGTACACCATAACTACCTGTTGGTTAGCAACTTTTGGTTAATTCTGCTTGAAAAGTTTAAATAGGTCTTAACATAAAGAAGAACTTGCTTCCTTGGTTTTCTTGATAGCCTGGTATTGGTTCAGCAACAGAACATGATAGACCAAATTAATTTAACTCCAGTACTTCAGAAGGCGTTTTATCACGGATTAATACAGCACAATACTTCCAAGCGTTATGAGCATGTGGACGTCAGCTTAGGTGTCGTAACTCCCCTTTTAGTAATTCAGTCATGTTTTGAATACTGCAGTGCCCTTATCTCACCTCTTATCTAATAACTGGAAGAAAGGCTGCTTGTAAAGAATGGCATGCTTTTGTTACAGGACAACGAATAGAATAGAATAGAATAGAATAGAATAGAATAGAATAGAATAGAATAGAATAGAATAGAATAGAATGATGTTTCCATTTCATTTAATTCATTTTGTTGTTGAGTATGAAATCAAGATTGGGTCACCACTGCCATGGAGAAGCTGCCACATTGAAATATCTTGCACAGCGTTACTGCTAAAGGTACCCTAAGCATCAGACTTGCAAAGGTGACCAGCACTCCTTCGTGCATTTGGTTAATCTAGTTCCACATACAGGCAGTCCCATGACATAATATAGTGGATTCAGCATATTCCCAAGCATGGAGTGGTTTTTTTTTCCTCCCTTAAGTCAGTATCTCTGGTAAACAAGTAGCAGAAGCCGCCTCTCCATTTGATACACTTATGATAAGAAGACTGCGGAGGAACTCATTCATGCTGGACTAATGTAATGTGTAAGTTAGTTATGTACCCTAAGTTTCTCTTTTATTCTGTTGTACTAGACATGAAATTCATATCCACCTTATTTGGTTAATTGAATGGGTTTCTCCGAATATAAAGTTACAAATACACACATTTACATAATCCTCAGTGGCATCACAAAAGGGATGTACAGCTTTAATTTAATTCTAAAGCAATTGAACACAAATTATGGTTTACACTTTACTAAGGAGAATGGTTTCATACCCAAAATATTGTAGTAGAATTAAATCGTATGAGAAGCAGCACATCATTACAAAAGAGAGAAAATACAGTAGGAAGAAATGGTGAAACCATGAATTAAATTTCACAGTTGCTACACACATTCAAGTAAGTAAACACAGTTTTCACCAAAGATTTTACAACTGGAAATAGAGGGTAAAAAAGGAGGTGGAAGAAACAAAACAACTAAAGAAATCTCTAGCAATCAATTTAAACAGTTTCTTTTCTTTTTTTTAAACGCTCAGTTATTTATCAAACTTTCCACTTAACATAACAATTATTGCATCTCACTGATAAATCCGCCATCAGTTGGAAGCTGTAAAATATCATTAAATATATACTAATCATAGCTAGCACTGTAACATGACCTATGCATGCATTTCATATATCACAACACAATACTGCATTTCCCTATTCCTGGTACCATCTTGAGGACTTAAAATGGAGGTTTCCAGAGACAGAACCGAAAGAAAACAACAAAGAAGAAAAAAGGAAGTTGCTGAAACAGAAACACTGAGATAAATATGCTGCAACATCTGCCTGAGGCAGACAGGAATTCAATACTTAGGCATATATGTTCAAAAATAAAACAAATAAAATACAAATGCTGAACTACTTGACCACATTTCCACCTTGATGTCCTAGCGACTGCACAAAGTAGGCAAGCTTTGTTTTCATGCTTTATAGCCTCCTAAGAAGCTCCTCAATGCTGTTACAGCTCACTAATCCATAGCTGCCTTGTATTTGTTCTAACTTTATTATATTATTACAGATGTCATTAATATGAATAATATGTAATAAACCCACAGAATCATTTGTGACATCATTGCATGCTGTTCTTCAGCTGTGACACTTTAATTACTATATATGTTTATATACATATTTTAAATAAAATGGAAAGGAATGAAGGCAGGATGAACCATCAACATCACTAACAATGTGACAGAACACAAAGTTCAGCATAGGTTTTACTTACGGTCGTCACAGGACATTATAAGATGGCTTCCTGATTTAATTCACAAATGACAGAAGACGTGTATTACACACCTATTCACCAGAGTTCTTCTAGCCTATTGTCTTTCTTCCTTCCATTCTGACACCATTAACAATTTCCATCCTGTCTTTTGTGGTTCCTGAACCTCTCTTGTACTGTGTCCCTGTCCTGAACGACATCTTTTCTGTTAGAGGGCTAATAGCTATTCACCTTTCTCTGCTATATATACATATGACTCTTTTTATACTTCAGAATTATTAATTTCCATGTACATTTTCCCCTCACTCTTACTTTTTCCCTTATTCCTTGGGATTAGAATCAACACAGAAAGATCAAGGCAGTTGGGAGACCAAATCTACTGACTCAGCATCACTACCTAGCAGCATAAAACATTATTTTTAACCTTTATTTGTCAATAATTATGACTTAGCTCTATTACCACCACTGGAATCATCATTCCATACATGAATAGCTTCTTACAAAGTCGATAAACTTTAGTGCACTTTTCTTACAACAGTGTTTTACTTACTTTTTAATCAAAACCAACCTAACATGTTACCACATGAAATATAGATTACTCAGTCTATCCTAGAAAGCTATCATTAATCTGGCTGATTTACAGTAGAAAAATTATTGAAAAATTTGGACGGCAATAAAACGTAAACCGTTTCCCATCCCTGGAAGTGTTCAAGGCTAGGTGGGATGGGGCTTCAAGCAACCTGGTCCAGTGGAAGGTATCCCTGCCCATGGAAGGGAGGTTGGAACTAGATGATCTTTAATGTCCCTTCTGCTCCAAACAGTTCTATGACTCTGTGATTCTGTATCAATTTAACAAAACCAACCTCAGCTAAAATAAGTTAAGAAACATCAAACATCAGACTAGCTGCATCTGTTTTGCAGGCACTTCTGCTACACCTCTGCTAGGGGAGAAAGTGAGAGAGGAGACTTCCTCAAAACAGGAGGAGAGCTGCATTAACTGATGCTTATCTTTTCATGTCTCTTTAAAAGACCTAGACTGAGGTTTAGGCACACTGCAGCCACTGTTGCACCTGCATTTTCCACATATTTACTGGAGCTAGTGTGAAACTAGCCAGTCCAAGAGCTGTGACCCATCTAGCCATAGCTCTGATAAACTCAGCACAGGCTGCAGAACCTGCCTGAGAACCAAAATAAATATGCAATTATTAACTGTCTCTGTACCTCCTGTCCCACAAACATGGACTCTGCAGGAATCCCAGATCACTATACAGGTGAGAGTGACTGCTGATGAAAGTGCCCATGAAATAGTTCCAACATTGAGTGTTAAGCACAGAATCATGAGAAAAGCAAGAAAAAACCTTGCCTTTATAGTAAACCAGATAATTTAAAGATAAATAGAGAAACCAGACCCCAACATAATTATCATATACTCAAGTCCAATAAAAAGTTAATATCATTTGGAAAAGTATTTTTATTATTCGACATTAATATTTTAGCTACCTTTTCTATATCTATTATTTCACCTACCCAACTCTTACTAAAAAATTATTTCATTTACAGGAAAGTGTCTCCAAGATCTGACTATTTACAGTATCTTCTCCATTTTATGTCTTTCCAAATAAAAATTATTGACATTTTGGGACAGAAATACTTGTTCTGAGACACAAAATGAACATTTTACATCAAACAGTTACAAGGGAGCAACACACAAAACTCTCACCTGAATGGGACACTGTACTTTCCAATGGTATTTTAATAAATCAGGTTCTAAAATACTAATAACAAGAACTGATTAAACACTACATATTAAAAGAAAAACATTCTCCAACCCCCCCCCACACCCTTTCAAAGAAATGGGATAGGAGTGGAGAATTAGTGTGTAGCCTCAGATTTGGAACCTCAGAAGATTAGTGGATCAAATTCAATTAACTGAAAATTCCAGGTGGCAATTCTAGTTTACATGTATCACAAAATCTGTAATCTCAGTATTTCGGTAATTTACCCATCATGTACAATTTATTTAAATTAACATATTTTTTGAGCTTGCTTTGTCCGTTTCTTCCATTTGGTTGAATAAAAAGGTTGAGTGAGGAAGAAGGCAGGCAAAAAAAAAAAATCTTTGATGAATGAGAAAACAAGAAAACGTAATTCTACAAATTACTTCTATAAATGTGCATTTCCTAGTAGATGGGTTCCCATACATGGGAATCCCAAGTAAGCAGCCATGGCAAGAAGATTTTGATAATATGACAGTCTCTCCTGCTTTCTGTGGCAGTTGGACAAGCAAGGGGTTTCTATACACAAGAAGCTGAAATCTGACTCATAGCACCACAGTCCCCTTCTGCGGGTTAAGATAAAGAGTACACCAGCACCTATATACAATGCCACTGATAATACAAGACAGACAACATTTTTCTTAAAAAGTGCTCCATGGCTACTCAGGTAATCACAATAAATATAAAAAGGAGACAACAAACTATATCTCAAATAATATCTCTGGTATGAAAAGAATGAAGGACGCCAAGTTTCAGAGATCTTGCTTAAGGGCTTTGCAGGATACATCTTCAGGACATACAAGTATATTAAATAGTAAGTTAATTCAGTTGTATAGACACCAATAAGACACAGCAAAATGCATTTCAGCAAGTAAGCACACTCACTGTCACAGATGGAATTACAGGGTCCTAGTTAGGATTGTGCTATAGTTACTGCCACAGTTCCTGTTTTCCAAAAACAAGTGAGATTAAAGGTACCTCTAGCAGATGTACACAAACTATGACTGTTACCTAAGTACAAAACAATTTAGAACGGACAACATTGCATAGTCATATTTCCGTGATCAAAATGTCCTGACCATGGCTTTTGGTCTTCTGAGGCTGGGTCTTGTGGGGTTCTTTCAAGTGTTTTAGTTTAGGTTTTTTAGGGGGTTTTTTTGTAGGTTAGGCGGGGGGAGGCAAAGAAAGTGATGCTTTATGAACCTTGTCAGCAAATATGTTTCACTCCAGAAACTTTCAGGAACACTGTCTTGAAAGAAAAAACTCAATTTCAGTACTCATACTCCTGCAAACTCTTCATAAAAATACTAAGAAAACAAGTAATTTGTGACTGCTACCACAGCTGTCTAGAATACCGTAGTATGGACTGGATGAGGCCTTTTCCAACCTTATTGATCCTATGGTTCTATAGGATAGCATAGCACAGACTGTTTTCAGTTGGAAGGGGACCTACAAGATCCTCTAATCCAGCTGTCTGATCAGTTCAGGGCTGCCCAAAAGTTAAAATGTTACTAAGCGCATTGTAAAGAAAGGCTTGAGGCAACCACCACTACTTCAGGAAGCCTGCTTCGGTGTTTGACCAACCTCTCCACAAAGAAATGTTTCCGAATGTCCAGTCAGATATCCCAGGTGCAGTTTTAAAGTATGCCCAGGGAGAACTGATCAGCTGCTCCTTCTCCCCTTCCCCTCCTCGGGAAGCTGTAGAGAGCAATGAGGTCACCCCTCAGCCTCCTTTTCCCCAAACCCGATAAGCCCAAAGTCCTAGGCCACTCCTGATGGGACATTTCCTGCAGCCTGCTCGCCAGCTTTGTTGCCCTTCTCTGTATGCATTCACAGACCATCACATCCTCTTAACTGAACACAGTATTCGAGCATCGCTGTACTTCGTCAGCAATGAGCTCTTTACCCCAACACCTAAAGCACCTACCAAACTATGACAGAAATCATTCCAAAATTAAATACTCCTATTATTTTTCATCCAAAATGGACTTCACACTTCAAGTACATATCACATTAAGCTATTTACTGATAACAGTAAATATATATGGGCAAATAAATGCAAACAGCAACAAACGAATTCTCCTTTAACAAGAATGCCCTGGAAGAGATGGCTATTGATATGTAAAGTTCTAAAAGAAGGTAAGTATATATCACAATTTACCTTAATTGTTAATGAATTTTTTTTATTATTTGATTTGCTAATCTGGTGAAAAATGTTGCGCATATAGAGAAAAGACTGAAATCTCAGAAATGGTGCCTTGTATTTCACACAATTTCATCTGACCTTGAACAATGCTGGTGCAAAGAGCCCAGACAAATTAGATTTTACATTTACAAGAATTCCACAGTGTGAACATCTAAGAGTGTGAATGCCTCCTGACAATTTTTCCAGGTTGTTCTCAGAAACAGGTAAGAATTTCCTTGCTAAAACATCAATTGGCTCCCAATGGGAGTTACTTTAGGTAGGCCTGAGGAATAAGAAGCTTCAGAATTACGGCCTTTCCGTCACAGTACAGCAACTCAAGGAAAAGGACAAGAGCAAGGGATTAAGGAAGCTTAGATATTGTTCACAATTCAAATTAATCTTTGAGTAGATGATCGGTTATAAGTGACAGATGAATAAGGGAGCAGAATTTTCAAGTAAATGTTGCTTCTGTCCCACAGCAGGGAAGATTTGCTTAGCTGAAATGCAGTTTCCTCAGTGCCTGACTGATGCAAGGACAAACAACAAGGCATAAATTTAAGCTAAAAAGCTTACTTTTATTTAAAAAAGTTAGAGAAGAAATATAGTTTTGTGTTTTTTACTTTTTAAGTGGAAAGCTGGTAAGCGAAAAGAGTAAATCAAGCATGTCAAACTCACAGAAGAAAAACGGCAACAAATACCAATGCTTGAGCTCTCCTAGAAGTCTCTTTCAGTCCTTTGAAAAGCCCTTCTATCAATGGTAAGAAATCAGAGAGACATGCTCAAAGATTGTTCATTGTTTGCACAAAAGTAATATATTATATTCAGAAAAGCTGAAGTAAACATGAAGCATCCTGTATGTAATTATCCTTTATGTAATTAATTATAAATTATCATTTTTTTAATTCACAGATATTAAATTAGTCAATTAGGAACAAGCTTTATCTTTTTCTCTTGAACTGTGCATAAATATCCTTCACACAATAAATGAAAAAAAACCCTTCAAAACCCCACAAACAATAAATAACAACCCAAATCAGATTAACCATACCTAATTAAAAATGCAGAAACCCAAAATGTGAATAGTGTAAGGAGTCGTGTGTATTGTATTTAGATGGCCTTTTGTCATACCATGTGTTGGTGTGTCAAAGCAAAAAATCTGTTTTAATAATTACTTAAATAAATAAATGAAGCTGTTAAGGACCGACTTTTAAAGCTACTTGATTACATAGAATAGGACAGCAGTATGTTTAAATTTTTTTATAAAGACGTTTAAAACATTTTAATAAATACCTTTCTGTTACAGGATTTTGTATTCCTGAGACATAAATAAAACAGTAAGTCTGTAAAGCTCAGAGAATAACTACATAAGCCATTTTACAAGGATGATATACTTTTCCTTCTTTTCTATGAATGTATAAAGCTCTCCTTCAAGCTTTTACTAAATCTATTGATCTGTGAAACACAGTGCACTCCAGGGAGGCAATTCACTTGACGTTATATATCAAATGAGGAGATGAATAATGATCATACCATTTGGTAATTAAACATCTTATAAACCTTTTAACTGACTGAACGTCAGAAAGGTCAAATGAGATCAAACCTATTTTTTGGTTGTTTTTATTTTTTTTTAATATTTGCAAAACAAAAGTTACATCTAACACTAATTATTATATTACATGGCAAAACCAAATTATTGAATATACTTTTAATTCCTATTAGACAGTTTGAATACATAAAAGAAATAGTTCTTTCATCCTATCGTCCTATTATAATCTTCATTTTTAATCTTACAGAGAAGTAGCCACTCAGTAGTACAGTGCAAATAACTAGCAAAGCTATTAGACTAAGGGAAATGAACAGCACATAGACCAAATCTAAAATATACCAAAGCTACCTAAGAAATGAAAAAAACTCCTTGAAAACTTCCTGTAAAGTTATAGGAAACTGACATTTTATTAGATAGCAAGTAAGTCCATTTCAACAGTTTGAAGACACTAACAGTGTTTGTCAACTTACACATTAATTTGGACATTTTATCTATTATTATATAGTAATAATTGAAATGTTTGACACTCAAAATAAATCCAAAATATTTAATAAAGAAGACACCCACTACTGTAATTTCATGAACAATTTTGTATTTTGCCCATAATTTTTTAAGTTGCAAAGGCAATCAAAAGATGCAGCAAAGATTGCTTTTCCTACAGACTAACAAGTGAAAATCCCTTACCTCAATAGCTAATGCCTCTGTCAAACAGGGTTTCTAGAAAAGACACAAATCTTCAGCATAGCCTTATGAGTTACCATAAATCAAGACCTTCACTGCCAGAAAGAATCAGTTCCTCCATCTTCATGCAAGCTATCATCAGCCTTCATGGCCCAAATCGAATCAGATCCCAAATATTAAGGAATGTCTTAGGATTTTCCTCTAGTTACTTTCTTAGAAAATGAAGACAACTTTATTAACTTCGGAAAGCATTCAACATCTTTCTCAAAAGCAAATTGGGACAGATCCAGTCAACTCTCACAAATACACAATTGCACAAACACACAATCAATATGCGAAATAACTAAACACACCCAGTAACAGCCTGTACGGATGTGACAGTTCTGTCTTAGAGGAGAGCAAACTAGCCAGTCTCAAAAACCAACCTCAGTGTACTGAGGCCAGTATCCCAGTGTTGCTCCAGGTACTTTTGCACAGCTAGAGCTAATCTGGAAAAGAGAGGGCTCTGGGGCAGAAGTTGGACGAAAGAGAGAAGATTTTTACAGGGCATCTACAGAAGTAATACGGCAGATGAATTTGGCCACCAAAGGACGGAGTTTTACTGGAAAGTCTCACATCCATGCAGCAGACTGACTACTACTATGGGACATGAGAGAGATGTGGGAGATGATACCTTCATAATATCAACTTCCAGTTGGTCACAGTACTTTTTCTTTCTTTGTCTCGAGGCTGGGAACAGAGGTCACATTCGCAAAATGAAAAAGAGGTAATTAAATCACATGCTCTGTCTTCTGGGATCTTTCAAGTATTGGACAGGGTACTCAGGTTCATAACATAATAACTTAAAAACACTGTCCTATCAAATACATTCAATCCAACCAACATACAGCTTTTTCAGGTGTAATAAATCAAATAAATTTAAAATACATTTAATGAAAAATATTTCTAAAATTTCAAAAATAAAATAATATAAATGATAATACTTCTTTAGATCTCCATTTCTAATAAAGTCCAAATGTGCAGTATTCAGAAAATTTTCTAGAGAGAGAGGAATAGCAAATACTCATTTTTCTAAAAGCTTAACATATGAAAATCAGGGGAAAAATGTCACTTTACTGTAAGGAACTGGACTATTCCATTATACTTTAAGGATAAGCAAATAACTGTGAGACTTGCACAAGTTCCCTTAGAAAAACAAATAAACATGTGCGCAGATCAAATTTTAGGGGAATATTACACATGTGAATAAAGCACTGACCTGGGAAAAGAAGTTCTGTGGAGGCTCAAGGGCTTCAGCATATGCTCACTTAGCAAACAGCTGCAGCAGTTAAGGCTGCTCCTCTCCTCTCCTTCCTTTCCCTACTGTTTGTTACCTTCCCAATGCAAGAGCTGCCTGTTGCCACTCAAGAGCTGGCAAAATGACCATATAAAATGACTATATGAGTAACTTTAATGTAGAGCCAAGGAGCACGGTTTAAACTGTCAGGGATTTTCTATGGCATCAGCTGGGCATCCTTTCCACGTTAATTTTGTTTCCTTTTTGACAGGTTGAAGAAGAGAAACAAGAAAGAATGCAAACACAAGTTCTGGTGGAGGCGCAATAATGAATTCTGGAGAGAGGGAAAAGATACCTAGAACTGAAGTACCTGTTCATTAAATAATTATGTGCTTTAGTTAAAAGGATTATCAATAGAGTCTAATACTTCTACAGTGAAGATGAAAGATTTACAAATGGAAATGCGTATGTTCCACATTCTTTACAATACTGTTGCTCAAAAAAGTAAATGTAAAATGATTCTGTCATTAGAGAAAACTTCGAATATTTCTCCATTCATTCAGTAACTCAGTTCACTATTTCAGCCTTATTTCTAAAAACAAAATAAATAATAATGCTGTCATTCATTTAGTCCACTTAAGCAGCAGAGAGAAACTGGCCTGAGGCAAAATTTCAGTACAGAAGTTTGTTTTGCTGGGTAGAGGTTTTTTGTTGGGGTTTTTTTTTTTTTTTTGCTTGTTTGTATGTTTTTGAGAAGAAGAGGGAATCTTAGAAGTAAAATTCCATTTAAGAAGAAGGAGAGAGATGATGATGAAAAGATTACAAAAATCCTGAATTTTTTAAAGTAGCAACAATCAAATTTGAGAAAAAATACAGCTACCTAAAGCTAAAAGCCTTTGACTGGATTGCGTAGAAATTTTATATATGATACAGTTTTAATTCTTTATTAAGTGATGGAAAAAGAGAATTGGATTTGCATTACATCATGAAAATGTATCTTAGAGCAAAGACAAAACCAAGTAAAAATGAATGGCAAATGGCCATGTAAGAAAATTTTCATCTTGAAAAGAAGAAAGCTAAATATTCACCAACTTGATGGTAGCATGCAGATAATAAATATTAGTTTCAAATTAGCTGCAAAACATTTAAGACATGAGGTCACATGTCCTTGTCACAGTACATTATCCATCTGCTCTAATTCGAAGTGTTTAGTAAAACGCTTCACCCAAATAATACAGAATGGTATTAGGCTGAAAATTCAATTACAGACAGGAACTATATATCTATATGTGTCTCAACAGATCTAAAACAATATTTAATTCAGTTTCGTGCTCAAGTATAAAAACACTGAGCCAAAATTACAGTCCATTTCCCATTAGTGCTGTTACCCATAAAACTATACTTAACTAAAGTATATAGATTCTAGAATTAAATTTCTGTATTTTACATACTGAGGTACCACGTCCCCCACCTTATTCTTGAAAAGTCACATATATCATGCAAACTACACCAAGCAGTTTTAACTTTGCAGCCTCAGATTATAGGATTGGTAGTTTTTTTTGCAAAACCTTCATTCAATATGTCATAATTAAATGAATTTATATACAGGTACTCAAATCTATATGCCTGTGTTTGGATGGAGGACCAGAACCACCGTATGAACCAAAACATAACCTATTTTGCTTTCCTAGACAACTCAAGCTCGGGGGGGCAAAAAAAGAGTTTCTTCAAAAAATTAAATTGTGAACATCTGAACTAATAAAAAAACCCCCAATGGATGCAGGTAAACACAGTTTTCCCCATCAAATCACCAGTAAAAACCTGTCTTCCACAGGCTATGACTGACAACAATTACCACTAAATAGCTGTTTTACAGACTACATTCAAAATTCCGAGGCCTAGTTCCTGAGGGACAGCGATCTCTGTCCAGTTCCTAGATGACAGTGGCCACATAAAAAAAAAAAAATCATTACCTCTTTCTTTCCTAGATCCCATAATGCATTTTCCAGAGAAGAGAAGAAATCACTCCCCAAGACAGTTAACAAGCACCACTTACAAACACAAAACTCATTTAAAATCAGCTTTTTCAGGGAGGCTAACTCTCAAAGCAATCAAATAAACATCTATTCCATCTTCAAGATCCCATTTATTTTCAGGAATTAGATGTGATGTTATTTCTTCCATATGTACTTACTTATACTGAATTGCTTTCATTATTGCCTACATTTATTTATTTTTGTAATAAGGATTTAAAATAGCTAGTTCATCACATTTATCATAGAATGATATCTGGATAAGGTAACTTCAAAAGCATGTCAGAAATACAGATAATTTTTTTTACTGTGTTGCTGAAGAACATAGGAAATAGTAACATGAAAATCACTCTTTCAGAACTACTTCAGATACAGTCAAATAAGAGACCATGCTGAGGAAAACAGCACAAATATGTTGTTCTGAGCAATATGGAAAATCACATATGATTTCCTTAAGTTTTAGAGAAATCCCAAGTAAACGACTGTTGATGCTTCCTTTTCTCTTGATAAAACTAGCTTTTATTCTGTCTAAATCAATCTATGTTGGAGTGCTCATGGGCCTCAGCATTTTTTCCCAAAAACTGTGCTAATGGCATAATGGCTTTACAATTTAAGTAGAAAAACCTATGAGAGAAAGAAAAGGCTACATAACACAGAAATAAGCAGCGATTCTTTGTCTTGGACCTCCGAGCACAGAAAAAAAACAAAAAACCACAAAAACCAAAGCAATTCTATGTATATAATCAAAATCATCTAAATTAATTTTCTCTGTTCCCTCTGAACAACAAGACTTTCCAAGAACTTCATTTCACATATGGAAAATGAAAGGATTAAAACAGGGATTTGTGGCAGAGTTGTGTCTTCTTCTATTCTATCCCAACGAAAGACAAAGCTCTTGATGACCCTTTTATCCTACTGAAGGTACAGAAAGAGTACCATAGGGTAAACACTGAAATTTTAAGTCTGGAACTGCTTTAAGAGCATTAAGAGTTTGGCCACATAGAGTCATCAGCACGGCAACAAGAGAAAAAGGACCTGGTGCCAGTGCTCTGCCTTATAAGCAAAACAGAGTAATTTTTGCTCTTAAAAATACATTCAGGATGGGAAAAAAGGAAAGTATCACTCACATTTCTTAGGTTTACTAACAGTCTTATTGAAAATATGATTTTGACCAACACCATCCCTGCCACTGCATACATCAGCACAACTAGCTGTGTACTCTGGCTAACTTTTAACCTGGAAATCCATCCTTACTATGTTTTTCTAGTCTGTCAACTCACTCCTGCAAGTTATTTTTAAGTAGCTCATTCATAATGTATTTATTGCCCAATACTCATGAAATCTCACTAGCATCCCATCAAAAAGTACAAATAGCACCATCTTTCACAATCAATTTCTTAACTTAAAAAAAAAATTGATACATAACATACCTCTCCTCTTCACCCCAAAAAAGAGCAGATTTTGTTTAAACGTAAAGAAAAGAGAAAAATTAGTACTGGATATTTAAGTGACTGTGTGTTCAAGTTGTACACTGAGGCTGCATCTGACAACTTTGTTGATATATTTTTTAATTATTTTGTATTTACTTCCTTTATTAACTCTGAGTTTGACATAATCTATTGTACTAAAGTAAAATACAGGTGTCTTCCTTTCTTGAAAAAGTGGTCCAACTAGTAAGAAGGAGTCTGCTAAGTGTGACTAAAAAGACTAATACTTATTTTTATCCAGATAAAAAATTTAGTCATGTTATCTATTCTATCTTTAGTCACATATTATTTATTGTCTTATTTCGAAAAATAGCACAGACATACTACAATGCTTATCTACAAAAATTCTTTATAAAATAAAGATGTTGTGAAGAATATTTGGGGCTTGTTGACCATTATTCTGAGAAGCTTGTCCCAATAGCTTTAGCAGCTCATTTTTTTGTGTACTGTATCTCAATACTTTTAGAAATGTCAGGGCTTTTTTTAGCAACTTTATGTGTAATATTCAAAATTATGTCACTTACTTATTATTAAAAACCTATAAAAGCAACAATCTATTTTGCATTTCACAGAATTATTTTCTCAAATACTAAACTCACCCTTAGTTAACCTCAATTTTTTTTTTTTTAAATTAAATTTTAAGAGACTGGTTATATATCACCAGTCTCTTAAGGAGTCAGAAGCAGTAAGAAAATAAAATCAGCATATTCATTACTTTTATATTAAAAATAATCCCTTTGTTTGAGAGCAGTAACAATTTAAACACCAATGGAAATTATATTTTCAACAATTATAATTTTGGTAAAAGCCATTAACAGTGTAACATCAAGCCAGTAGACACCTTTTCCTGGTATATTGTGCATAAAAAGTATTCCCATCTGTTTCAATGCTCTGGCTTTTTCATGGGCTTAAACCTGTCAAATTATTCCATTTGATTTCAGAGAATTCTCATATGGCAATCTATTTTATTTACTTTATCTTCAATAAAATGGTTGAGTGAGCATTAGCAACTATGAGACACAAGTTCCAATCAGTCCTCTGGCAAAGGCGTCAATCTACATTAGACCTACAGTGCTGTGAGCTGCAGCCAGAAAGCTGCAGTGAGACAGGGCAACAGTGAATGAGTGAGCAAGACCTAATAAAGCAGCAGTGAAGAGAGAGAAAATTCCCTCTAGACACTACCATAGACCACTTATATAATGTGTGTGCCTAGTTCAACACACCAGTAGCTCCTTAATAAAGCTGACAGCTAAAAAGGAGATTCAGACTCCAACTTCATTTTACATGACAACTACAGTAATGGTCTTCTGTTCTCAAGCAGGCCACGTTTAGAAATCTGAATTCAGTTCAGTTAAAAATTAAGAGTTCTCACCTCTCTCATTCATGTCACATAGGAAAGAGAATCATAAAATTATTAAGATGCACACCATTTTCTCCTCATTTCATATAGCTGAAAAAAATCAGGCTTTAACTAAAAAAAAAATATAACTGAAAAAAATCAGGTTTTCTCATTACTTAAAAATTTCTGTGCTAGAAACCACAAACCAATCAGTGTATTTAAGCAATAACTCATTTTTGAAGACAGTATCATTAACGACTAATTCCAACAAATATGGAGCATCAATCCTAGATGCTACAAAAAAAAACCTCCCAAAGCACAAACTCTGTAATAACTGATGCAAGTTCATATTTGATATGGGCTGTAAAAAGCAGATTATTGCAACAGTGCTCTACCCAGCAAATCAGACCATTAAGACTGTACTTAATGCTTAGCTGAATTGAAAAGCTGGCCAGTTTAAATCCATAGTTTGATATAGTCATAGCAAAAATTTACTGCCTCGTATTTCCAGGTCACAAATTCAGTTCTATCAATGTACACTACTTTTTGCCAAAACTTGACTTCAGGTTCCCTCCAAATCAGTAATTTACAGCTATTCAGAATCACCCTGGAAAGATAATTCAAAATTCTACAATAAATAGTGTCTCTGTTCTAATACAATTCCATTAAAGTATAAAGTACTGTTTATGTTTCAGACTCCTCCTGTTGGAAACCATATTGAAGATAAAGCCCATCAAACACCATCTAATTACTCCTTGCTAGCCAGGTACCATCTTTTTCTTCCATCATTATGCTGTATATCCTCCTTTCATTCACTTACAGAAATATTAAAACTCATTTGCCTTCTGACCAGACATGTGGAAGGGTTAGACTTCTCTGTGGACAGAGTCAATGCCAACCCATTATGCAGCTAGTGAAAAACATCATATCTTTCACATTTTGGTCATCAACATGGTCACCAGCAACGAGTCCTCACATAACTCTTGAGAGAATTTCAGTTCAGACACAAGATACTTATATGAGATATTCTTCTGTACTTTTCTAAAAATGTAATTATGTTTGTCCTACAAAAAATAAACATATACATATAGACTGAATATTTAATAGTATACAAAATGTATGCATATACATGTACATGAGTTGTAATGTTTCAAGTTTTTGTTTCCTGTAGCACCAGAAAGAAACAGGAATGAGCACAATGTCTCCTCCAAACTGACAACAAAGAAGAGCTAGATCAATTTAATAATCATTAATACCTGAATTTATTTAGCGCTTTTTTTTAAGCCTAAGTGACTCAGAAAACACAGATGTAAATGTATCACTAACAGTCTCCAAAACTGCTAACTATTTAAATCATCAGTCAAAAAATAAAATGTTTCTTCTCCACTTTCACATTTCTCCAGTATGGATTTTTGTTTTGTTTTCAGTTTTTCCAGCTCTATCTCAGTTTTTCTGAAACTTACTCCTAAACACTTAAGTGTTCTATTGAGAGGACAAAAGCCAAACAGATTTTTTTCCCTGTTAATTAAAAATGTATTCATAAATGCAATTTTATTTTTATGTATATCTATCATTACATTTATGACTGAATCCCAGTTTTCAATCACTGCAGACACACCATATCCTGCCATAAAAGAACATATTAATTCCAAATACCATACTGAAGAAATAGATTCAGAATTTACTACTGTTTCCTCATCGACCGCAAAAACATTCCTTCTCCACTTTCACATACTGCAAGAAAGAGACCAATGCTAAAAAGGCCAAAAAGATTTTGGCTTCCTCTACAGAAAGCATTTTTATAGAATATATTTAACTTAGAAGAAAATAATGGAGGAAGCAAAATAGCAGTTTACTTTCTTTCATATACTTTAAGTTTCAGACATACTGGAATTCAATAAAATTATGCTGCCCAACTATTATAGATGCACAAGTCAGTTATACTGCATTTTGGATATTATTTGTCAGAACATAGTAAACTTCGAGAAAGAAACATCCTTTAAAAATTAAATCACTCTTGCTGACTCAACAGATTTCAATTACTACAGTTTCTATCAAATCAACCAAATCTCCAAAATACTGACACTGCCCATCAAGAAACTATCTATCCTAACTATATACAAGTTATACCATTCAGACATATACAAATATGTGAGAGAAATCCAGCCATATTTCCATCGCTACATAGAAAGCAAAGAACATGACATTTCTTACTGTTTTTTCTATTGAGGAATGAAAGGAAAAAACACTGTTTTGCAAATATATTCCTACATACTAACATACAGTCATACAAAGGTTTGCACATGATGCCAGTACCATCTACAGTTTCCCTATATAGTGCCGTATATCCTTTGATTTACAACACTGCTACACCTAACCTTTCTTCTTTTCCTGACTTCACCATATTCATACTGTAGCCTTCCAGCCAATGCCTTAACTCCTTGGGAAAAGGTGAAGCTAAATCAGAATAAAGGAATTTTCCTTTCTCATTACCCAGTGAAGACAGTCACAGTGAAACACACACCAGAACAGTTTTGTTTCACACTACTTTGAACTAGGTTAAAAAGGTCTGTGCTTCCTCCCAGAGGGTAAAACTTTAAAAAACTTGTTATAAACATAGTTTCAGAACTAATTACTGTCACCATCATTAACTCCTCTGGAACCGCTTCTTTTTCTTTCCTTCCAGAGGCATCAATACATTAAGGTGGACATACCAGTATTATGGAGCATATAGGTATATCGGAGTATCTCCTAATACCTCAGCAGTTACTAAAGATGGCATATAGGGAAACAATACATATTTATTTGTAATAATAATAATAATAGTAATACATATTTGTATTTACATATCTTTTTCTACTTACTGGTGTACGTAGAAGCAATTTGGCCTGGTTCCTATTACGGTAAGTTTGTTGCACCCTTTTGAAATCTGCATCTTGAAAATTTAGTATCAGGTCCAATTCATTATATTTTGCAATTTATATGCTAAAATATTGCCTAAAAATTTTGAATTTGAAAAGTTCTGGGAATATTCCCAAAAAATGTATACCTCTGTAGGAAATGTAAAATATGAACAACTGCAACACTCAACATATAGATTAATTCTTTGTTGCAATAGCAATTATGAAAAATCTGAAATAAATGTGACTGGCTTGCTAAGATCTCATGCTATGCTAAAGGATCTCCTTTTCCAGATCTGTCTAAGTTAAAAAGACCTGATAGCCTCTTGTACATGATTCACTGAAGATAGCTGAGAAGATCTGGGGCAAAGCAAGCTATTCAATGCAGGCATGCCAAGTGGCACTATACCCATGGACAGCGTGGTGTCACAGGCTGGTTCTGCTTATTAGCACAAAAAGCAGTTGAAACAAGGTTTGAATTCATGGTCCTGGACATCATGGAATATTCCTGGTTATCAAAGGAATAAAGATCATCCCAGTTCTAACAAGCTAGGAATATCCAAACTCAGGGATTCTTTACTATTTATTACAGTATATTTGCCTTATAAAATTTTACTTTTTACAAGAAATACAGTCTAAAACAATTTTCAAAACAAATTAGCTTAATTATCATACTCTTAACATAGCTGATGTAATGAAACTATACAGTGTAAGTCAACTCCACAGTTCAAGAGACCTTGGTGAAAGAACCATGGTTTCACTTATTTTCATGGCAGAAGCAGAAAAAGCATGTAGGGAAATCCTAAATGAATCAGATATTTTGTGCTATGTAGTCATTACACCAGCAGTCATATATCCTGGTGAACTGAGGAAAGCAGAGACCAGCTATTTGAATTTGCATTGGTAAGCAGAAACAGCAATTTCAGAAAAAAAGTAAGTTGCAAAAAAAAATACTCTTAGATTTGTGATGCTTGACCTGTACTCACCTGCTTCTTCTAAGCCTCAAAAAGACCTTTTAACTTCAACCTTGAACTGAAGTGATGTCCAAAATCAATTCTAGTACCACCATCCTGACAAAACAGAGAAATGTTTACAGCTATTTAGACATCATTTAACAAAACCAACATAGAATCTGGCCTTATCACTCCCTCCAATTTGTTCCGGATGTGTATACACTAATTCACAAGTAATCCTAAAGGAGTTGTAATTTTTAATTTTTTGATTTTGACATAAAGCTGGCTGAAAGACCTAGCAAGTTAAAAGTTTCTCTTAACAAGTACTAAGCTTAAATGTAGTCCACAAAGAAATGTAATTGTTCACCAAGTTTCTTCCTTGCAGTGAAGTGACAGCTACGGCATCACTCAAATTCTAGTCTTATATTTTTATTCTATTTTTATTATTATACTACCCAAGGGCAAACAAAAGGAAGGCTTCCCTGAAGTAGTTTGCTCCATACAGAGAACTGCATACAATATCACTACCAGTAAGTTCACAGGGTCACCTGAAGGAAGGAACAGAAGCTGGGAGACAGCATGCCAATAAAATTTAAATCTGTATGTATGTTAGGAAGGACAAAAGGACAAGCAAAAAGGAAAAAAAACAGCTTTGAAGCTGAGACTGGAAGACTGCAATGAAGAGAGTAGGTTGGACAAGGCAGAAGAAATAAAGAACATGCAGGTCCGTAGAATATTTAGATTACATCTATGCCTGAGTACATTTCTCTTTTCTGAAATCAACCGGCAGAGATAATCCTACATCTATGCTAGCATAGCCACATATGCTCTGAAACAGAGGGGCTGCATAAAAATTGTCTAATGGAGGTGGTCGAATAAATGTCTGGGAATTTTCTGGAACAATCTTAGTTTGCAAAGACCTTAACTGTGGCAGAGACCTGGAAATATTTCCAGGCATTGTTTAATTTACTAATATAGACACAGACTTAATGCCTGAAACTCTGCTGTCTCTGAAGTAGATCCTACCAGCCCCTCGATGGTGCCTCTTGGCAATTCTCTCTTGCTGACAAGGTCAGACAGAAGCAGGCTGAAGAGTAAAATGAATGTAGAACTTTATAAAGAAAAGACTGCTTTCCCACAGTTTAAGAAAAAAAATCTGTGTTCCAACTGGCATTATTAATACACACTTTGTTACAAGATGTTTGGACATTTAAAAGAGCTGCAGTTCTAACTTCTTCCTTTGTTTGTAGAGTGTAACAAAACCTGCTGGGAAGGTCGAAGTTCCTAGAAAACTGAAAGCTACCTGGCAGCCTCTGTAGTAGAGCAAGTGAAGAAGGGAGAGCAAAGAATGACAGGCTGGAGGAATAAACACTACATGAAACCCCCGCACAGTAGGACAGCACTGGGAAATGAGAAGGATATCTTATGAGCTTAATACAAAGCAAAAAAGAGAAGAAAATGTTAAAAACAGGTAAGGATCCTAAGGCAGATATGAGGAGGTGAAGGTGGGTGGCAATTCTTAAAAGTTGTTGGAAAGTAAAATATGTGTCAATGAAACTTTGCTTGATGGTCATGCGGTCACCCTTGATTCACAATGTAAATGTCCAGCCAACTGAGCAAAAAGCATTCATCTCACTGTCCTATTTCCCACTAAAAGGTTGCAGTTTTGCCTCTAAATAGCTATGCCTCTAAGTCTTAGAAGTATCTTGTGCACTTGAATTTGAAACAGAAATACACATTACAGTTGCTTCTTCAACATTACATCTTGTTGACAGAAAATATGTAAGCCTCAAATGTGAATATTCTGTATTTCTTTTTTCCTATACTCTATTACACCAAAATACTTTTAAAAAATCAGTTTTCTTTGCTTGGAGTATATTAAACATCACCTCTTGCTTCACCTCACAAAGCCAAGACAATCACAGTTATTATATACGAAATCTTATACCAAAACATGATCCATTTTGTTGAGATACAACCTTTCTAGAAGAAATTTTTTATTATAATATTTTCTGGTAATTAGTCTTAATATGAAAACAACCACCATCATTAATCTCGATGATTATCATTTAATCTTTGGTCTATTTCTGGATTTCTGTACTTTTTCAGAAATCAGTAAGAAGTATTTAAAGTGGTCAGGATGGCACAAAGTAGGTGTGACAGATAAGTCACAGGCAAATAGCAGGTCTTAACCTATCAGTTCTCTTCTTAACGGTACAAATTTTCAGTTTTAGAAACTTATCGACTGACTTATGTTTCACTTACGCTACATTTCAGTGTGGTTTACCTGACGAAGGCAGCTGATTCTTAAAAATTATATGACTTCTGTTATAAATATTGATTTGGTTTGATTTTTGTTAGCATCCTAGAACCTGGATCTGAATAATTCCAGTTACTCCAGTTTAACACCAACATTTCTCTATCTTCCCTCCACCTGAGCTACCAGATTCCATCCCTTGGGCCTCAGCAGGTAGATCTTTAATTGTTTACATATCCCCTACTGACAGTGCTTACAGAGATGTTTCCCATTCTTCGGTATCTAACAATTCCATCTGAATTCCATCTGAACCTTAAAAATCTACAAATTCACAGACCTTGTTAACCAAAGCTTTAAAAGTATCCTGACAGAATGTTAATTGCCATAATTGTGTCAGAAATCCCTAGAATATTTAATCCAAAATGAAAGTCAAGTTCATTCCCGGATGAAGACTTTCCTCAGAAACTTGACTCAAAAAATACAATGCCCGTGTGCTGCAAGCTATTTCTTTAACTCATTCATTCACTTTCTGCAATCACCTCTTAGCTTATCGTACACTGAGATCACAAATAATTAGGGTAAGTTTACCTGTCATATGTTTGTACACTGCCTCTAGGATAACATGGTCTTATTCGTTATCCTGACTTATTGGTGGCCTCTGGTATTTTTTAAAATGTAAATAACCCCACCAAAGTGCACTACAGCACCTAAGCAGTTCTAATATTTGATAGATCAAGTTACCATGATGTGTTACTATTTCAGGTAAGACCTGCTTGCTCAGATTTCTTCTACAGTAAAAATGGTTCAAACCGCATTACTGCTTGAAGTGGGTATTTTTATAAAATATTCTAATGAAGCACTATTGACCAAAGCATTCACAAGAATTTTAGAACCGAGTTGAGAGCTATCTATGTAAGTTATTATTAGGTGTGCTTGGTTTGAATCAGATAGATTGAGCCAAAGACACCTCTGGTTTCACAAAAGCAAAAATGACTTGCTAGAGAGACTGACTAGTATTTTAAAGACATAAAAATTCACTGGTATCTGTAGCTTCCACCTTTCTATCACATAGGACTCACACATTTAAAACCAAAACTCTTAATTCATAATAGGACTTCTGAGCAAATCCTAAATTGCACTGTCAATGGGATGTCCTGAATATTATTTGAAAATACATCACTTACATACAATCTGTATCTTCTAAAAGTATGAAAAAAAGTGTAAATCTATTAATAGTCAGACTATATGTTTTTAAATGTATTTAAACTACTTCAACACATTAATTTACAGTAAAAAAGATTTTTAAAGAATGTTATATAAATTGCAGAACTGCAAATAGTAAAGAAAGATGCCTTTTCTACCTGATTCCAGTAATTCACATTTCTGTGACAGAAAGATATTCAGAAGCTCATAAGCAGACGAGCACTACTGAATGCCATTACAATTAACAAGAACATGCAAAATGAATTAGTAGTTATGTTTATAATCAGTCCAAAGTTAAATGAGCCCATGAAAAGACCTTCATACTACTGTGATCTCTCAGCTAATTTTTACATACTATTTTACATTACTACTTAGACAAATGAAGGCTGGATTACATTATCAGTGGGTCCAAACAGAAGTTCTGTGGTGGTGAGAGAAGCATATATTTTTTTCATGTGGCACAGAGAAAATGATGAATTCCTGAATGATTCCTCAGCTGTCAAGCTTCCCCAGCTACATATTTTCCAAATTTTTCAATGCTATGTACTTATAAAGGTTCATATAATATTCTACATCACAAAAATTATTCTTGAATTTTTACAACATGGAACTTACTATGCAAAACACCAATACTCCATTAATGCAGAAAACATGTAACTGCGCAAAGAAGTAAGGCAAGGATAATAATAAAATTTTCAAAAAGTCACAAAAAATTTAATATTAAATGCCTTGGAAATTGCCTGGTGACAGAAAAAATGTCCACATGGACTAAATGCATCATCTGCTTCCAGTATGTGCCATCCACTGTGTAACTGATGCACGGGTTACATATAACGCCCCTTGCGGAGGAGGGGCTGGATGGATGTTGTTCCATTTAGGTCTTACTTGTCCTAAAGATTAATAGGACATTGATTACCTCTGCACATGGGAGAAAATGGAGATACTACCAATGAATGGGAAGCCTGGAGTGATGGAAAAATCATCCCTCAGTCTTCTCTTCCAAAATGTCCACAGCAACATTGTCTGAATAGTTGGATGTACAGACTAAACCATCCCTGAGGCAGGTCTAACTTGCTTGACTTGCCCTTACATGATAGATAACCTGTGTTCACACTAATCTTATAAGTATGCACAATACCAATATCATATTTATAGAGATTTCTGAACACTTTATCCAGTGTGCACAGATACCATACCTTACTTTATCCTCAGGCATGCTTGTCTTTCTTCTGAAAACATAAAATTTATTGTAAGACAACTCAAGAGAAAAACCGCTTTACACTTGTTGAATTTTCTTATTATAATAAACTGCAACAGTCTACACTAATTGGGGGAGAAGAATATAAACAACGATGAAAGTATTAACTATTCCTAAATAGTGTATTCTACAATACCACTAATATGATGGCACTGTAGTCTTGTGAATTACTTCCCAAATTATGACGTGTTTCTCCCTTTTTCTGCTCTGATGTGATTAGAAGGAATTCATAAATACTATCAGATGAGAATGCAGAACAACTTTAAAAAGCAGTATCTCATAAGTGCACATATATGGTGATCATCCTGAATTGTCTTACGTATCTAGTTTGTTCCTGTAAGGAGATGTATGTATATTCTCATAACATAGTAACACATAAAGTAGAAACGCACCTGGACCCCTCTGCCATGATGCACCGTATCACAGACTCTCCCACTCACAGAGTGGCTGATGAGTACCAACTGTATTTAGACTGGGCCACTTAGTACATTAGCCAGATGCATCTCCAAAACTTTCAAAAAAGGTGATTCCACAACCTGGTTTCTCTAGGCAACCTTTTCTGTTGCATAATTATCTTTCTACCGAAAATCTTTTCCCTTATATTGAATCAAAACCTTTACACATAAGAGTCCCATGCATTCCAACTGTTCCTTCACATAAAGGGCAACCCTCCCAACCCTTTTCTGCCTGAGCTTTTGTTGAGTCATCCATCACTAAACCCCAGCTTTCTAGTTGTTCTGCCACTTGGCACTTTATTCCAATGATACCATTATTCTGGATCTGCATGTGGAACTCTAACACCTCCTGTTTCTTTCTCAGCCACAAGAATCTCATCTAAATAAATATATTGAAAACTCACCAAAACCAACAACAAAACATAGAAAATTAGTCACACAACTTTCAGGGAGAAAAAGAAACACCAAACGGCGTAAAGTACACACCTACAAATAATGCAGAACAGAAAACTTAACACATACAGACTCCTTGAGCTCCTAATGACCAAAAACAGACCAAAAAAATTATGATAAATAACCCAAACTAACTGTGAAAAAAAAATTTAAAAAGTAAGTAAACACCACCCCCCAAAAAAAAAAAAAAAAAAAAACAAAAAAACAACAGAACAAGCAAACGAAAAGAGGTTCCAAGATAATCTACCTGGGCAGGCCCAATCTCCTGCCAAAAAATTTCACCATAAAGATAAAGACAGGAAATTGTCCCACCAATTGCTGTCATCTCCATTATCTGACTGTTTGCAACATCCCAAAGTATGTGTTTTCTACTTTGGGTGAACAGCAAATCATCCCTCATCAGCATAGAGCTTCCTTAGGGCTTCCATAGCCCTAACACATCCTCAGTCAGGACACCTAAAGAACTGCTTATATTGCTTAGGAGGTTGGTTCAACACTGATATGACCACCAGAGTTAGCTACAGATAATTGTCGCAAACTAAATGTCCATAAGATGACTGGCTCCTTGCACAGGTCCATGACTTCATTAATTATATCTTCTGCAAAGGAGAACAGAATTAGAACAGAACTTTTTCCTTGACTTCTTCTCAGGGACCCTGCCTGGCGACCTGAGTAATAGGTCTCCCTAGAGGATGCTGATCACACTTCTCCATCCTCTGCTTCTTGATTTCTTATTCAGAGCTTCATCGGTCTGAGGAGGGAAAATTCTTACACATAGGCCAGTCCTCCCCACAGGCACAGCATGTCTTCAGCTATGCTGTATTTTGATATGGACCACTTCAGATTACTGGGCAAGCTCAAGGATTCCTTTTTTTTTTTTTTTTTCACTCATTAGAGAATGACTGCTCTTGGTTACCAGATCCATATGGCAGTTAACAGGCCATCATGTTAAAGAACCCAGAGACTCCCTTTCAGCAATGGCCAAGGTAGATGACATTGAGAAAGACACAGGATATAAATACAACCCATGCTCTGGACCAATCCCTAAAGACACTGAAGAAACAGAGGACCTTCATAACACTGAAAAATGGCCCTATAAGTATGGCAGATAAATATTAGGGCTGTTGGAAATTTCTGCCTGTCTTGTACAAGTACATGACATATCGGGGTATGACTCAAAGCAAATTTCTAGCCACAGTCAATAACTGCTTTGATGTAGATTGGAATCTATGCCCTTGAAGGGGCAACAAAAGCCAAAAAAAGCTCTACCACCATTTCAAAGAGGGTCACTGAATAAAAATGAGTAAGCTTGTTACAAGGAAGAAAAAAGAATCAGCTACAAAAGTCACATTTTTACAGGTGGCACAGAGACTGATTAAAGACACCTTTTTCAAGCTCAGAAGAAATGCATACAACCTATCAAAAAAGACTGAGAAAATCCAGAGAAGGGAGCTGTCATGAACAAATGGGATGAAGGAGGCTATTAGAAAGAAAAAGGCATCCTTGTAAAAGCTACAAGTTTGTGTCCAAGTGAGGAAAACAGAAAAGATTGTAATCTTTGGGACGCTTAAACATAAAACACAGTCCAGGGTCAGAGGGCTGAAGGGACCAGCAGCTCCCTATGGGCTGGAAGCCAGAAGATTCTATGAAATTTGAATGCAGTTTTTGAAAATACAATGTATGCCGGATCCAAATGTTGCCTGCAACTTTTAGAAACTGTCTCACATACCTGCAGAACTTCAATACAACTGTTCACACTCAGTAGGATTCTACAGGTGATCCCACAGTAAATATAAAGGTAGCATCGTCTACAATTATTTTTAATTACCTTTTGGATGATACTGTTAAAGCAGCAAAACATCTTACCCTAGTGATTTAAACCAAGTTTGGTCTTTTGGCAAAAGCCAAAGAAAGAGGGATCAACTCTTTCATTTTCCTAAGATAATAAAGTGTGTTCATAAAGAAGCAATGCTGGAGAGAGACGTTTTACAAGGGTGTGTAGTGATAGGTCAAGAGGCAATGCCATTAAACTGAAACAAGGTAGGTTCACATTACATATATGGAAGAAATTCTTTACTGCAAGAGGGGTGAGACACTGGATCAGGTTGCCCAGAGACTCTGTGGCTGCCCTGTCCCTGGAAATACTCCAAGCCAGGTCTGATGGTACTTCAAGCAACTTGGTCTAGTGAAAGGTGTCCCTATCCAAGACAGGAGTACAGAAGTAGAGGATCTTCAAGGTCCCTTCCAAACCAAAACATTCTAAAATTCTATGAAGTATCTATGAATGAGTTCGACCCCTTTAACAGACTGGAAAAAAACACCAATTTTCTAACAAATTAAGGGTCCACGGTGATTCAGGCATTTATACTAGTTCTCATTTCTGCATTACCTTTCATAATAAATGATAAAATTCTCATAACAACCTCCTGCACTGTATGATGTACATGTTGCTCATGAAACATAAAACATCTATCTGACACATACAAATCAAAACATAATGGGAATGTAGATAGCTTTTGTATTTTAAAAGTGGTAAATTTTCTTGGACATTTTCTATTTTCATGCTTATCTTTTGACTTTCTTCAACCCATCAATTTCACATGAATAAAATGACCCTCTTACAAACACCTTCAGGCATAAAAACTCAATATAAAATAAATACAGTAAAATATTGATAAACTAAACTATGTAGTTGTGCTTTCCAAAATATTAACATATATCTTCTTTTAAAGAGGGATGATTGAAATGCATAGGTTAAGAGAATCATGCCAGATAAGAATTTTACTTCAAAAAGGTACCATGTGATTACTTTTGCCAGGAATGTCAATTGCTTAGGCTGATGCAGAGCCAACAAATTTCAATTCATAACAACTGACTCTATAGCATCCTGTGGAAATTTCTGTCAGAGATATGAGTCTGATCCAAGGAAAATCCTTCCACTGACACAGTAGTACTACTCACTAACAATTGTCAGGTAACATACAGGCTGTATTTCTAAATGACTTTTATTTTTATACATAATCAGTGTCAAAAACATATAGTTTATAACACTGACAAAATAAGCACTGCCCTACGAAATCAGGAATATTAAACAAAACCCCTTAAATTTACATTCCACAGAGAATCCCTACATAATGCCTAAATGTCAACTGTTAGTTTCCAGATCTCACTGTGTGACAAAAAAAAAAAGGTCCATTCCTGCACGAAAATGAGTTCATATTTTTAGTGTTCTATCAAAACAGCAATTTAGCTACAGTAACAATATGCTTAAACTACTTAGGGCTTGGGTCTTCAGACCAAGTAGGCCCATCACCACCTTCCCTCAACCTCTCTGTCATACATCTCTTCTCCCTGAAAAGCCCTTGCCAACACAAGCAGACCTAAAAGGAGCCATCTTAAGATTTTTGTTTCTCACTTCACCCAAAAACCTAGAAAAACAAGCCACATCGTTCATGTGGAGTTCTTTTTTCCTTTCAGTGATGAATAACTGTCTCTCCCACACCAGCACTATGGTTACGTTTTGTACAGGGGCTCGGTGCCCAAGCTCCGGCTGCAGGGCCGCAGAGCAGCCTCGCTGAGGGCAGGCCGGGACTGCCTGTGGCCGGACAAGGCCGCTGCCAGCCACTCCAAGCCACCCACTGCAGAGTGGTGCCTCAGACAGAAGAGGTTTAGGAAAGGGCAAAACCACCGCACAGGCAGAGGAGGATTGGTGTGGGGTAAGTGTAAGAAACAGCTTCAGAAACAGTGAAGGTCAGTGAACGGGAAGGTGAGCTGGTGCTGCCTGAAGGAAGCGATGCTTTCATTAGTTCTCACACTCAAATATATCTTAAACGGAAATAAATTAGATCAATTTTTCCCAAGTCAGACCTGTTTTGCCTGTAACAGTAATTGGTAAGCAATCTCCCATGTCTTAATCATACCCTGTGAACTTTTTGGCATCCTATTTTCTCCCTCTTGTCCTGTTGAAGAGGGAAGGAAGCAAGCAGCTGGCCATAGCCAGCCCCCAACATTGACCTACTGACCACAGAGAATCACAGCACCGGACATTTTGTTAATAGTTTGAAGGATGTTCATGTACTATAATATTGTGAAAAATTACTGCATATATTCTGGAAACTGATAGCCTTAAAACTGTGAAATTAAGAAAGCATCAAATTAATGTAAAATTTTCTACTGAGATATCTACAGTTCACGATATAACTTCTTCAAAAGTCTTTCCCACATTACAGCAATATACATAACAGCATCCCAAGAAAAAAGTTTTTCAAAACTTCTAACTCAAACAGGTCAGAAATTACATGCTCATGGCTTGTTTATGTAAGGAACACAAATATTGTCACAATCGCTGAAACTTTTCTCCAAAAAAGACTACGTTACACAGAATTTACCTTGATCCCACCGCAACAAACAGCAATTGATACATGCAATAAACCTTTTTAGTAGAAGAAACTGACTTTTCCTGTTTCACAAGCAAATTTAACAAAAGAAATGGGAAATACGTCTGTTCAAACTGAAAGGAAAACAGAAGTAAAGTGCCAAAAGCAAGCGGCCAGTAAGAGCAAGCTGTAGGCAAGATAAGTGCTGGTGGAAGGGAAAAAGAAGAAAAGAACAAGTAAGAACACTGGCAGATAAGTGTGTCACTTCTGGGTGTCGTGGGTTGTAAATTTTAACTACATTGGGATAGCTCTGGGTGCACATGTGACCACGTAAGCACAAGGAAAAACCTATAATTCCAGTAAACGAAAAAGATCAAGAAAGCTGATATTTAATGGCCTCAGATGATCTGTCACACCACAGCAGATGCACTTCAGATGTTACGCAGCAGTAGCTTTTCCACCTGCCCCTCTTTCTGAGTCTTGTGCATAGATTAACAGGATAAACACAAGCAGCTGAAGAGTTGAGTAATGAATGCAGAAAAGAGGAAAAACTGACAAAAGACAGATGAAGGAGAAGAAGACAAAAAAATTAATGGGAATAATGAAAGAATAAACAGTGGAATTGTAATAATGTGTGAAAACAAGCACCAATATGTTGGTGTCAAAGGTAAAGTAAAAGAGATTAAAGCCATGGATTACTGATGTCAAGAAGCATTTATTTTAAAATGATCCTGCTGCCCTGAACTGTAATACAAAAAGGACCCTTTTGAAAACTGCCTGCCAGCAGTCTCAGAGAGGCCTTGTGTTGTGTATTGCCTGTGGGAAATTTAAACTGTCCTTGATTTAAAGCAATTGAAACTTTTCAGTGAAATACAAAAAATAAATTTAATTTCATGTGATGTTACCATTAAACACTGTACCGTAAGAGGTCCTTTCATAAATGTGACTACATAGAAAAAAGTTCCAAGGTAGCTCAGGACTGATGAAACTAGGCTACCGTTCAATAGCAAAATTCCCACTGATTTCAGCAGAACAGATTTAAAACCAGAACTGAACACTTTTGAAATTCCTTTATTTATGGAATCCACAGCTGGAATTCATGCAATGCTGTCATATCTATGACTCCACCTTGTCTGCACACTTTTTTGGTAGATATGTTAGAAGGCGAAATAAACATAAAACTGGGATCCTTTCAACTTCTCTGACTCAGCATTCTCTTGACTCTACTGATTGTAATAGAACACTTTGCCTGAGACAAACAAACAATATCTGCCCCCTGATGTATTCAAAGTACTTTGCAGGAGTCCTTTCTATAGATTCATACACCCATTAAAAACAGAATAATTTATTACATTGCAAAGAACAAAAAATACCTTTTCTCTTGGTAACTCCTCCAACATGTCAGGCTCTACTGAGTTGCCCACAGAGTATGCAAGGTAATCCCATCTGGCCTCCAGCTGTCACTTCAGAAGGGTGCAGGTCTCCTGTGTCATACCTGACAGATGACCTCTCAGGTTATCTCAGGTTTGCAGGACATGTAATCAAGCCCACCCCATCAAGTATAAAGCTACTGGGCTACCTTCGGCAGATTTTACGTTACTTTTGCAAGGCTTCAGTAGTGGGCAGTTATAGCAACGTGTAAATCTGTTCAAGTAAATTCTTACATCTGGAAGCTCTTCTAATGTTTGGCCAAAGAATTCAATACCTACCCTTGCTCTTTTTGCATCTCATCCACTTATTTTTAGCATGAATTTATAAACCACTTTCCTGCTGCCAAACTCTCCATATGATTTATCAAAATGTTAGCCCAACAAATTAATACAAAATACATGCTAATACTAATTAATACTGATTATAAAGCGAACACACAAATTCCTCTGATAATTCCAACTTTTTTTTTTTTTTATGGGCCAGACAGGTATTGAAACAGAGTCCACTGACACACAGTGAAACGTGTATCTATTTGCAAGATATTTTTAATCTCTTTCATTGCTGGAGTCAATAAACTCTGACCAAATTCCAATGGCTAATTCTACTTCTTCTCTTTCAATCATGAAAATGCAGAATTGAGGGATTTTGGTTGGTATTAAGTGTTAATTCCAACACAAGTTTAAGTTTAGTGTTCTACACCTCTATGTTACATGTGAAGAAAATAACAAAGCAACAGATGACTTGAACTGCTTGACTAATTTTGGTGAAAGTACAGTACTGCTGTTTCATTTAACAGCTAAGTTATCAACTCCAAAATTTCCATAGATGTCAGGTATAAACAATTTTTTAAATATCTTTCCTTAAAAAAATTTCATCCAAGTGGAATTTTTATTTTCTACTGTTTTCATATTTCTCTGCCCTACTTTATAATCACTGCTTAGATGGAATGGAAATACCCACCAGCTGCAAATAACATAAAAACCTTGGATGGCAAATACATCTAGCTAATGGCCTACTCATTGCCATTTACAGATTAGTAACATTAGCATATATCACACTTATTGAATTCTAAAGTATGTTTATGCACAAAAATTGTTTATGCGCCCAAATTTCACAAACCCTGACACAAGTCAGAAATATTTGCACATGGGAATTTCTGATATAAGTTTTGTTGTTATGACTCATAACATTTTTCCATTTCTAACTGCCTTTACAATTCTGCAATTAGAAAAGCAATCGAATAATATACTGACAAAAATCTGCAGCTGCCATCATGCTGTTCATGACAGAAATATTTTGCTGTTCATTGAAATACCCATCATCATCAGATGCATTCTAGAACCATGTGCAGTCTCTCTGAACAAGAGGCAACTGAAAGATATATGATGATGTAACAAACCAATTCACTGTAAGTTAGAAGAAATAATAGAAAATGCTGTAACACAAAGAGAAGCAACTAATTTAGTGTTATTAGAATTTTTGAATACATATTTTCCACCAGAGTGTTCTACAGTAAACCTACAAGTGCCTTCTGGGCAGTGCATAACCATAAACAAGAACTCAGGATGGGTCATCAATGAAACCTTTGCCTCCAGGACACGTAGATGGGACTGGGGGAGCAGTAGAGATCCACCACTGTCGTGGAGGGCAGGATGGGGCTCCTCTCAGTAATAGATACCTGCAATCTTCCAGATGCAAGTCCAGATGCATGAAATAAGTCAAATTTGATGGTATGATCAAATTCCTAATGAAAGCAGAACTTTGCTTCTTTTTTTAAAATGTATTTGTAAACTTCAGTTACAGAGAACAGAGAAAGATCAACTAACCATTTGAAACATGGTGAGCCAAATGGCTGCTGCCTCCCATCAGGCACAGGTCACCTGGCTTCACCTCAAGAACACAGCCTGACTGCAACATTTTCTGTAACACCAACATCTTTTGCCATTTTACACAAGGATATTTGTTTTGTGGACTCCTGTAGTATTCCCTAAGTTATTACAAAAACGTTTCCCCACTGCAGACCGAAGAGTAGCAGTAAGAGCTACGATTATAAGAAAGGTAAATATGTGTAAGGAACCAGGACTACTATTGTCATTATGGGATTAGCCACATAAGACTACAAGCACGTTACCCAACTCTTCCTAGAGCTGTATCACTAGAACTGCTGGGTAGGTAGGATTACAGCAAATTTCCCATTCTACCTACAGTATGAAGAAGGAATGAGAAAAGAACAATGAATATAAACCTCTTTAAATACAAAATGTAGTTGCCGTGCTGCCTTGAGAAGTGAAAGGGTTGTGCAGAGCATGATCCCTCCCAAATAAAAAACCTGGCAACACACTGGACATAGTCTTCAGCTTCCTCTTTCTGGTTCTGAGAACCATGTCCTTAAAAAGGCCACATTCTCAGAGATAAGCACCAGAAAGCTAAACATACATACAGTCTCTGGTTTTGATGTATTTGCAGCTATTTTAGAGCCCAATTAACTCCTCTAGCAAGGTAAAGATCTTGCTTTGCTTGGCTTCTTGCTGGAGAACATTAGTATGGTATTCCTTACGATACCCAAAGGTGTGCACTAAAGTGAATCACAAATTCTCTACATTGCCCAAGCTCCAAAAGAACAAATTTCTCATCAACAACCAAGACCCTGAGTGTGGAGGCACTCCAAGTGTGTTTTTTGAAGCCTTCTAATGAGATAAATCAAACTGCCAGGAATGGCAAGGGAAATATGAAAAGATCTCTGCTGCAGATACATTTTGGATCATTACATTGCATCAGAGAAAATAACCTTAGTAACGCATATCTGACGGAGCTCCCATTTAAAACCCAAGACCCACTTATCCTATATACTACACAAACAGCAGAAACACAATTTCCCAGAGACAGAGGCTAAAGGAAACAAAACCAGAAGAAAGACAGAAGCAATGATAAAACATGGTATCAGCAAGCAATCAGAATGCACATCATTATTTCTCAGTAAGAGTTAATTTTAACATTTGCTTTAGCCTTGAAAGAAAAAAAGTATGCATTTAATTGAAACCCTCTGTAGCTTTTTCAATATCCCTTTTTAATAAATCAAATGCATTTTATTAATATAGGTATATTCGACACTTTCCCTTCCAATTTTTCTTCTTACTATTGTAACGGTACTAAAAGCATAGTGAGCAGTACTTACATTCAACTTTTGCCTGTTTCAGTTCTTTAGCAATCAGACTTATAATAATCCTTCCCCATTGAAATACTGTTACAATATTTATGCATTTCTTTTATAGAGTTGTTACTGTTTCTTTCTGTAATTGTATTTAAAAGTAGTTACATTAGAAAATATGGAAAAGAACAACTAAAGCCTGTCAAACAAATCAAGAGTATTTCTACTAAAATGCAAACATTCTGTAATTTTTACATCTTCCCATATATTCTATGATTTCCTATGATTTTGAACATTATGTTTTAAAATATTCCATTTATACAACACAATTACCCTACACTGTGACATAACTACAGTTTAAGCTATTGCAAGAACTGCTTACCAGCATTACCACAAACACAAGTCAAGAGTGACAAATGCTGCATTCATCCATGAACAAACAGTATTTGCTACTACACTTGTGGGTTTTTTCTGTTATTTTTAATGATGATAAAATTGAAATATATATATATAATACCTGAATATATGACATACCACCAAGCTCTTCAGTTTTGCATATTTTCATGGTTGAAGCATAACTCCAGAAAATATTAACCACCCACAGAGATCACCTTGACATGCTTTTGCTGCAGAAAATAGAACATTATACAAACTACTGAAGCCTGAAGCATACTCAAAACATCACATCCTATTTGTAAATTGCACAGAAAGAATAATGGGATCAGTAAGAACATTTAAAAAGTAATGTTATATTCAGTTTTAACTCTATAAAAATGAGACTTCTCAAAAAGCAGGCATACCTACTTTTAACATGATCAGACTAAGCTGAACATAACTGTTGCATAAATCTTTCTTAGTTTTACCCACACAATCTCAAAGACATTAAAGAATAACATTAAATCATATGCACAATATGTATGCCCCATATGAAGACCAGAGGACAAGCTACTGGAAAACCAATGCCCTTATATGAAAAACTGGCAATCACATCAGAATTTCCCGAATCTATGTTTGAAAGGAATCTAGTATACAATTTAACATACTTTGAAGAAAAATAACATTTACCAATTCAAAAATTACAATGTACTTCCAATTACGACTGTTCTTGATTTTAAACAAATCAGTGTCAAGGTTCAGGACATACTTCTTCATGCATCTACAGGTTCATGCAAACTGCCACAGAACTTCTGGCAATAAAAATAGGGTTATGTAAATTAAATCCAGTTATGATTTTAAATATTTTTTTTAAAGGAATTGCAAAGAAAAATATGACATTACAACTGTGGTAGCAAAAAACTGACCTTAATGGCTCAAGAGAACTGTTCCATCCTAAGTTCTGAGGCCAATACACAAAATCACACAAATTTATTCTGAATATTAGCATGCATACAGAAAGGACAGATAATGTAATAAAATTAGAATGAGGACAAATAATAAAACATTGTTTCATAACAAGTTTCATATCCAAATAGCCTTTATTTGTCATTAACTGTGCTCCATATTGAAAAGGGAAAATACGCATTGTTAAAGTATATTGCATGTTTTACTAAACCTGTTGAAACTCTTACTTACTCAATGAAGATGGCAACACAAAATAAGGAATTATGTCTATGAAAAAAAATTGCTGCATATAGTCATGTTTCTCTTATAGGAAATATTGCACAAAAATGAAAATATTACCTATATTCCTAGCAGGAAATACAATTGCAGCACATAAGCAAGGAAAAGACGCATTAATTCTTGTAGTGTATTCACTGGCAAGACAGCAGCCTTTGTTTTCCGCTACAGAGAGTGCTGAGATATTCAAGAACTTGATGGTATTCTGCAACTTTTCTTGGGACATACCAAAAAAATCTATTTGATTAGACTATCTAGAAATGTCAAAAGGACTTCTGATATTCTTACCCCAATATGGTCTTTCTATGCTGCCAAGAAAAGAGAGGAAAGGAAGGAGCAGGGGGGAGAAAGCTAAGAGAGGAAGAAGGGAAGTGACAGCGGAGGAGAGAGGCACAAACATATCTCATCTATTTCAGCTCAGTTAAATCTCTGCTACAGTCTAAGTCTCATACAAGGTTCAATAAATACAGTAATATGAACACATCTCCTTCAGTCCATTACCAAACAGCCTCCTCATCTGGCAACAGGAGAACTCCTTAAGAATTTGGCACTCAAAATGGCACTACTGAAAAGAATACAGGTTGAACACTTCCTAAACTCCAGTTTTCTTCCTTCACAATTTTTGTGCCAGAACAAACTCCTTTCAATTTTTGAAAGACTTCAAATTTGCAATGGTTTGGAAAGAATTACAGGTTTCAAGTTACTATTAACACAGTCTCTGTCCACATCACCTCTTACAGGCACCTACTGTTCTGCCTGTACCTAGGGAGTTAAATCAGAAACTTCAAAATCTGCAAGCTACTGTGGTAGAGGAGGAGAGGACTGACATGGAAGGAACTAATAGAACATTCAGGGAGAAGCCAGAAGAATTTCTGGAGGTTACATGATACATTGATACAGAAACTGGTAGACTCTTTAGAGTTGCTTTGCTCAAAAACCATTTTGTTTCACTGAATGTTTCATGCAACATTTGTTTAGGCATTTTGATGCACCATTAGTACAGGCATCAAAACTCAGGTTTTCCAAATCACTATAGCTTAAAGCAACAACTTAAGGCTCCCTTTTTATCTTTTTTTTGTGATATGTTTTATTTCTGGGACTATCACTCTACACAGGCTGTGAAAGTCACTAGAGTGACTATATTTTTGCCTTGTCCTTTCATTTCTTCTCTCATGAAGTGACTCACCACAGTGGCTCTCAGGTTCTTTTCAAAAACTGAACTCAACATATTTCTTAATTCTGCAGGATTTCACAATAATCAGATGATTTTTTTAGAAGGCAATTTTGTCTGTCGTTTTTAGTGAAAGCCAAAATTACCTTTAGAATGACAAATGAAATAAAATAATGTAAAAACTTAAGAAATTTCACAAACACATTCTGTCAGTAATATCCACTAGTGGTAGAGCTTTCACTGGGAGAAAAAGGAATAATTCCGGGCAGATCCTTATAAATTCCAATTATGTTTGTGGGCTTTGGAATAGATCTCATACATTTTGGCAAGGCTTCACTCACCATTGTAGATTTCCAAAGTTATGTACTAAGCAAAACAGGTGTATGAACCGTTTCATGAAGTAAAATTATATGAGCAATTAGCTGCTGAAGTGTCATCAGTCAGATACTGAGAGCTCTTTCACATGCATTGTCACTGCACTCTTAGCAAATCCTCAATGTAGTCATTAGGGAGGAAGAAAATTGAGACTTATCTCAACAGAAGAGGCACACAAAGCATTTAGAAAAAGCTGCACATAAAACGTGGTGCAACATGAGTTCAATTATCTCCTTATTGTACAGTAGGAGCATGCAGGATATGAAAATAGAAGGGAAATTGCATAAATACCGAGATACAGTCTGCACAACATAGTGAGCAGTTAGGTAAAGGGAAATAAACCATACTGGAGCACTGCAGCGAAGAAAAAAATACAAAAAGGTGTTGGAAGCAAGGCAGTTGATGGTGCCATGGCCTGGAAAGCATTTCTGCTCAGAGAATTATGCTGGACGTTGCACCAAGATCCCTTACTGACATGAAATGGAAAAAAAAAATTCTGATATAATTTTAAAGCTTTTTTTAAGAATTCTGGTGTTCACTTTATATTATTTAACGTTTTACATATTTCAATAAAGACGGCTGAACTAAAGTCTTCCATTTACCATAATTATATATCCACAGTTCATAAACACTAACAGTATTTATTTATCAAAATGTCAAAATTTTGATAATAATTCAAAACTTATCTAAATTACAATGAAAAGTCAGATGCCAGAATCACCATTGCTTGCTAGTGCTATTCAAATTATACTTGCTTTGGTCCTTACTTTGTAAATGGTATAAGCAGCACAAGTACTATCAAAGGTCTAAATACACAAGACACAACGGTTCAGTCTCAGCAGGGTATTAGATTTGGTGCCCATTTACACACTAAGAACATTAATTATGATGGGAAAAAAAAAAGCTAACCTGCCACTGAAACCTGCTTCAGTTTATTGTTTAGGCTGTCAGTACTGAGAGCCTCTTTTTCCAGTAACAATTAGTCTCACTATCCAACACTGCCAAGGTACCACTCAGAAGAATATTTATGGACATATGTGCTTTTTTTGGAATCAATACAAAATTTGAATAGAAATTATAGGTTGACACTTCTGAAAAACTTGTATTTAAGTAAGACCCAGTATCTGATAAAAATACTACAATAAGGTCTCTATGTCCCATGGCATGGGGGACAGAGGTTTAGTTCTACACATTGTTTCTGGCTGTTTTCCAAGCACAGCCAGTGAGAATTTCTATAAATTTTGTGGAAAATTCCTGCCTCAAAACTGTAAATAAAACAAACATTTTTTTGGCCAAGTTTACAAAAAATGTCAAGTGTTCATTCTCAAGCAATAGTCCCAGCATAGCTAAAATAATGCTGAAATCACAATACGAAAGCTGCTTTTCAAATCTTTCGAAGATACATTTAAAGGACCAGGTATATTCATGAATATTGATCAGCATGAACTAGGACCATCAGTCCAGTTTAATATGACATCTGACTAGAAGTGGCACTAGTGGCTCTAGTTATCTGGTGTTGGATCTCTGCCACTCTCATCTTCAGGCCCCTGCAATGTATCTAGAACCATTTCAGACCAATTTATATCTCAAAAAGACATTAAGCGACAGAAGCCTCTACACAGTCAGAGAAGGGGAAAAAAAAGATGTTTCTATAGAGATTGAAGAGATTTTCCACAGAACCCTACAGCTGTCTGAAGTGCTTGCAGAAGGATCCCATCTCTCTCCAGGGACAATTAACAGATTTTAAGTATACCAGACCGCTGGTGTAGACATCCAGAATAAGGCTATGAAATACACAATTTTTCCTTGTAAATAGACACTTGGTAATGAAAACTACTGAATTTGTGTTTTCTTTTAAAAAGTTGTGAAGGCAATAAGGTACTTCCTTCACATCTCTGCTAATATGAGACTTTTGATCTTTACGTTTCTGTCCTGTGGCATCTTTATTTAAAAAAACCCACAGAAAATGATCTTCACGTAACAAGCAATGCGTTTACTGCTTCCAGCACAGAAAACCACCTGCTTATTATCTCTGATAGTATGAACTTCTGTTTTATTCTCTGCTAGGCCATCACAACACATCATCAGCAATGCTGCTCATAGGTGCACCTCAGAACAGCACATGGCAAAGCGCAGCGAATTTTGTTCTAGTGAAGACTGTATCAATGTCACTTTTAGAAGACCTTCCAACAAGTGGCAAAGGCAAGGCAGAAGAAACGATTAAAAATTAGAACTTACGCTGCGTGAGTTTCTGCACAGTATGCCCAGCGGTTACAAATACCAGGCTTCCTAGTCGGAGTGCTGATTTTATTTAGCAGTCCTGCATTGAAACACTGTCGCAATATTCCAGCACTTCCATTAGTATATGTCCTCCCTGTCAAAGACCCCCCATAAAAGCAGAAATATTAAAAATACAGCTCTTCCACACACATCTGATAACTCAGCTAATTAAACAGATGTTCTGGTATTTAGCATCAAACCAGTTAAAATGTGGTTTTCATTTGCATTACAAAACTCCTATCTGGTACAGAACAAAATGTATTTGGGTAAGCAGTAATGCTTTGTCAGCTTAGCTTAAAACAGTATCTGACTGAAAACACCTCCTGTAAAATTTTGGGTTAAATCTCCAGTCTTAATCTTTACATACCTGCAACACATCCCGAAAAAGTCGGTTAAATTAATCAGGACTTGGCATATCATTAGACTCTAACCAAACACGTTAAAAATGCAGACGTCAGCTTTTCAAATAATATCTGGTAAAGAACAAAACAAAATATTTACAGCTTTACACAGCTCTTCAAAAATGTCTGCTTTCCCCGATACATTAATCACTTCTGATCACTCTGTCAGCATAACTTCATCATGGCACACTGCACTGACATACAACTTTATGTCAGAATGGAAATTTGTTGGATAGTCTTCTAAGAGTGTGAAGATTTTTAAACCAGTTTTAAGTACACAACATACAGGTGTGCTTAAGTATCTTAGATTGGAATTTTCTTTAAATCCAAGCTATTTAATTTAAAATTATTATATAGAGAACATATACAGCTGCAAATAGCTATAGAAAGGATATTGCAATAACCTGTAAAAACTTCAACTGGAATTTCAAGTATTTAAATTTATTTTCGAAGCTTTACGGGAAAAAAGACATTCAAAAAGACAGCCCACAAAATACGCACAGGGGTAGTAGGGCCCATTTTCAACAGAGCTGCTCTTCTTAGGAGTAAAGGAATACAGGTTCTTTGGGAAAATTATGTGTCATTATTTTTAGGGATCTTGAAGATTGATCAAATCAGAGATCTTTGGAAATATGACAAAAAAAAGATAACTGCAGGAATTTAAAAAATTAACAAAAATGTAGTTGAGCTTACTGAAGACAGAAAAACAGACAACCCAAAACTGACTGATGACAGAGATCATTTCTCATCCAAATGACAGCTTCTCTTCAAACAGAATAAAGAAAAGTGAGGATGGAAAAGTTAGTATGGCTTTCTTGATGGGGAAAACAGAGCTAAAGAGAAAGACTAATAGTGTTAAATTTTCAAGTGTATCAATATAATGAGAAAAATCTAGAAACTAAAAGCATTTTTAGAAAGAAAAAACAATTAAAAATAAAGACTAAATGGACTTTTTTTTGAGTCTTATTCTGAGGTATTACTGGGATGTCATATTTTAAGACTTGAAAAACTGAATAAATCAGATAGTGGTAATTACTCGCTAGTATTATAGATGATAGAGTTACAAGCCGCACCATGATTCTATGATTTCCAGAAAAAATGCTGTGCAAAAAAAATCTGATAAAGCCATCTACATTGTGGGCATGCATCCACATCTAATTATATGCCCACCTCAAAACATTGGTGCAATGTCTGGTCTTAGCTGCTTGTAATCAGACAATATTCATGGAAGAGCAATCCAAAGTTTTCCTATGCAAAACAGTTTCTCCCTGCCTGATGCCTTTTTCAGGATTAAATCTTGCCTGGCCCTGTAACACTTCCCCTGTTAACCTCCATTTTAAAGCTATGTCTCTATAAACCTTCAACCCCAGAAGGTGCTAATTCATCTGCCCATATATTCACCTTTAACTACACCTATATGGCAGACAGAGACTGTCTCACACTCCACTTTTCACTGTCTTTAATCTGATCACCTTTTTACCCACACAAAGGTTCAATCTACCTTTTTTTTTGCTAACAGTAGCCAATTCACACAGTATCAAGAGTGGTAGGAGTCCTAGACAGTTTATTTCATGAGTCTGTCAGAGTATGAGTTCCTGATGGCATCTCATTGTTCCAGGCAAGAGTCCTAGTATTCCACATGGAAATTGGCACACAAGCCAGCCACAGTCTCATACTGAGTCTCCACATAATTACATAATAAACAAAGTTGATCAGATCCTTCAAGAAAACATTTTTCTAGAAATATAGAAAAGATTGTAGGAAGGGAAAGTATAAAACTACAATAAAAAAACAGGGAAGAAATGAACACAGGAGCAAGGGAACATAGGTACTCAAGGCAGGTAAGCATTTCACAGGTATTTTGGCTGGATAGTGACTTCAAGCAATATAGTTTTATAAGTGTTTATTAAAAAAAAGAAAGGAAAGAAAAAAGCTTCAGGAAAATAAATACAGTAGGGACTTTGAGAGAGGCAAATCAGAATGCTGCTTAGGGTCTTTGCTTCAAGTCCAAAGGGTCTTTTTTTATTTTCTGTATGAAAAGCAGAAAAGAAAAGAAAGTGAAATAAATAAATAAAACCTTCCAGTTTCAAGCACACAAACAATTGTCTTTCACACACACAATTTCAGAAGGGACTGAACTTCAGTCTACAGTTATTAATCCTGCAGTCTCACTGTGAGTCTGTATCACAGCTGTTTTACTTAGCTCTCCATATATTCTTCTTCATTGCAAAAACAGCTTAAAAGGTTTTCTCATCGCTGAGCATGCCTATAACAACATATTTTATCACAAAATCTTCTGAAGATGCCAACTGATATTTTTATTGTATCCAATATGTTTTGAGTAGGGAATTTCAAATTTCTCTTTTCATATAAACATCCAAATCTAGCTACTATTTCACAGACTCCTGGCTGGAATTTCTTTTTTTAATCAATATGCTTCTTACAACAATAATGACTAAAGGCACATTTCATATTTCTGGACAACGTCAGCATAAGAGACTAATAAGTAATGACTGTAGGAATGGCCTTGCTAGTGTGCAGGTAAAAATTAATACAAAAATATAAATTCATCAAAAAGAATATTTTAAAAAAAGAACAAGCTAAACAAAACTAGTAATTTCTAAAAATAAGACTGAAAAAATCCAGAAATTATTACAAAAATTCAGATAAGACAAACATCTATGAAATCTTTACTTACATGATTGAGAGTGCAAGGTAATGAAATGTCATATAATTAGTGTTTACAATTTAAGTAACTTAACAAAAGTTCCTTCCAATATATGTGCATATATATAAAATGGAGGCCTGGGACACTCCGCTTCTTAATTCTTCAGAGGAAGTTTATTCCTTTGAAGAATGTTGCAAGAGTGCAGCAGCACAGCCACCAAACGACTAAGGCAAAAAAAGGAAGAACTGCCAGTACTGAAATCCAAGAGCACCCAGCTGGTAGGTTTTAAGCTACATGGATGAGGAAGAACATTTCCCGAGCTTCAAAAGGCATACTGCATGCCACCAAAACAAAACACGGATAAAGTCAAGAGTGGGTTACTATAAAAAATGTACCTAATCTTTAATTTTTAGAGAAAGACAGTTCTTCATGTGAGGGAAGCACACTTTCCAGATACAGAAAAATACATTTAATAGCCATTTTGACAAAATACTTTAGAACTATCATCAAACAATAATAATATGTTATTACCACATATTGGCTTGTCACAAAAATAACTGAGAACCAGATGGGCGAACACATGATAGAATTCTCAACATTTAACCTCTGACCACAGTCAAATTTAGAATCAGCAAATGTCCAAAAGCTCTTCTCAGTTCATGAACATGTGACAACCTCCGTGACATAAGCAGATTGTATTTCCATTTGTAGCAGGCAGATGCTAGCAATAGGCAATATACTAGTTACACGGAAGTATCTTGACCCCGAACGTATCCAAATGCATTCATTTAGATTACATGTTTACACACTACACAACACTGAGGGGCAAAACCAGCCTGATACTGCCCTGTAATCATCCCAAGCACTGCTCTGCATTGCCTTCAGTGGCCTTGCCCAAGCCAGCACCATGCTTCTGGGTCCTTCTGCCCCCCTGCCTCCAGCCCTATGCCCTCTCCTTTCCACTTCAGCCCATGCCTGAATTACCTCCCTGGCTCCAGACAGTTGAAAAGGGAAAAAACCAGGGTCACAACCCCCACAAACTGCGCAGATGTCTCTATCTCCCCAGAAAAATGATGGAGCAGCAGGGGACAGCCATGAACTGCAAGGGCTAGGTCTTCGCTGAAGTGCACAGCATTTTGTGCTGAGAAAAGAGATCCAACAAAGTGAGGGATAGAAGTCTTGTCTGGACAGATTCCGGTCCTCAGTAACATCAACTCAGCTGGGGAGAAGATGGAAATTTTAAGTAAAAAGTGAGATGTTCAACTCAACCACAGTCCCAAAAGTCTTCTGTACCACAAAACCCAATACTACAAAAAATGTAGTGACATTGTCTATCACTGCTATATTCAATACAATCAACACAATACAGTTACCCATCAGCTGGGGACCTAATGAGAGACAGATTCTTCCTTTTTGTGGAATAATTCTCTAGACAACATATAGAAAACAGTGCCAATTATTAGGGTAATAGGATGACAGTGAAGTTGAAAGTGTTGCACGGCAGCAGAATAACGCTGAAGAGAAGGCAGCTTTCCCACTCTTCAAAATTCTTCAAAAGCAGAGAGCAAGTTTTAGTCAGTTAAAAAAAATTGTAGAAGAACTGCCTATGACATACACTCAGTTGAACAAAACTCTACAAAGTTAAAAAGCCCATGTTTTGAAAATGTTCAGAATTATTCTGAGAAGGTAAAGGAACCGTTTCAGTACTTCTATCTAACCTAAGGATAGGAAAGTGCAGTAAAGGCAGATATAAGCATAAGCAGACACATTGCTTTTGGACAGCATTAGGTGTTTTAAGGACAAAGAAATCTCCTGATTATGCCTTTTCTGCAGCATCTCCCAGATGGTTAAAGCAAATGCAAAGTATCATCATACTAATAAGAGAATAATCTATAATTACTAGGAAGCTTCAGCCTTAAAAGAGATGTCTCAAACTACCTGGTAATGGCTAATTATTTTGTCTTTTTACTTAACACCTGACTGGAAATCTTTGTGCATATTTGCAGTAAGCAAATGTCTTGGTTTGAGATAAATTTGGAGGAAAAACATCCAAAATGAACATCTCTCTGTTAGAAGGCAGATTTCAGCAGCCCCTCCCCCACCAGGTTCAGAAAGAAATTCCTGAGAGGAATCTCTGTGAAAAAAAAAGTGATTTATTTAACAAGCACAGGTCATGCAGGCATGGAAAAAATAATAAAGAAAAATAAAATAAATAAATAATAGAACTTCTCGCTGCAGAGAGAACCTCATAAAATTCAAAGTCCTTTGTAGGTGTGGCTCTGCTCTCTCTCTCCAGAGCTGGTGCTCGGCGTGGGCTGCTCTTGGCCAGTGTAGGGCCTCCAGGTGATGTTCTGGTGTTGCTGAACAGTCCAGAAGATAAGAAGAAGAAACCGAAGTCCCAGGGAAAAAACTTTCTTGCCTCAGCTAGGTTAGCAGTCTAGCTAAAAAGCCAAGAAGTTTAACTCTCCGTCTGTCTCCTGAGAAAAGGAACTGGGAGCTGGGAAAAGCAGGATAAGTTCTTTTCTCTGCTCTGCTGCAGCGGTGAGAGAGCACAGGGGAGTGTGTATGTCCCTGAGATACAAACCGCTCTGAAAAATTCGCCTGGCTTCTCTCCTCTCTCCCTCAAAGGTACAGAGAGACACAGGATTCATGTCTGGCATAAGGCAGACGATAGGGAATACAGTATCATACAGTCACCCCAGGACAGCAAATGAAAAATATACATGTCCTGTGGTAAGAATACATACAAATGCACGAAAAATATTACTAAAATAAAAATAAGTGAAGTTGAAAATTCATTGTTGGAAGCATATAACACGTCTGAAAAGTCAGAAATATAATTTCATCTATGACCACAGGTAGTTTCATTACTTCTCACAATCAAGACAGGATGTGGTATTTTTAAAAGCTGAATTAAATCCATACTATTTTTATTTTATTTTACTGTTTTTGCAAATCTTTGTTTATTGCTGGAGAGAATACTGAATATCACCATCCTCAGGACTCGTCTTTGTTACACCTCTGTAGTTTCACTCCAACTGTGCTAGAAATTATTTTCAGCTGGCCCAGAGGCATTGTCGAATGTTCTGCGCTGCCACAGGCAAGACCAATATTTGATAGCTAACTTAGGATTCCTGCTGCCTGGACTGGTAGAGAACAAGCATGTGGTAGAAGTGATGAGCTTGCTCTCCTGAGGGTAGGGTGCCAGCTGCACTATAAAAGAGAGATAGTGTGGAATTAATAGTGGCCTCACAGGCAGGCTGTATATTTTACCTTTCAACAGAAAAAAGTCATGCCTTAATGGAAGCTAGAATGGAAGAACGAGGACTCAGAATGCAGAAAAGGCAACTACTAGCTTGCAAAATGAATTTATTTCAGTTTTGTGGACTTAAGCCTCACTATTGTAAGATGCTTTTCAGATGCTTTAAAGGATATTTTGTGCTTAAATAAATGTATTATCTAATGACAAACCACTACAGAATTGCTACAGAAAAATAAAGAATAGAAGCAAATTCTGTATGTGGAAATTCTGGATTGATGTATGCAAGAAGGCTGAAGTGGGCTTATAAAAAGAATGGATAAGCAAATGCAACACAAGTTTTTTTTTATGAGCTCATGAGATTCCCTCATGGGTACATAGCTGTAGAAAACAAAATATAGCTGTGAGAGAAACTGTCTTCAAATATGTAGACAAGTCTGGAAGTAGAAGGAGGCACTTAAAAGTGCAAGTGGAATGAACAGGCATGACATAACACTTGATTATACAAAAAAACACACATAAAAGACAAAGTTCAGAGACATATTTCATAAGATATTGGACCTAACAAACAAACTTTCTCAAAAATAATCTATGTAGCACTTATATTTCATTTGGTTCCACCGACGTTTTCCACCCCCTCTCAATCTATTGCTGGACTGCTCGGCACATTTAGAAAGCACACATGTAAAGCTTACTGAGTATCTCGGATCTGAGGCAAGAGGCCTTGAGAATATAAACCAAGAAGGGATATGAAAACGCAAGCAGACTAAAAGAAGGAATTCACTGACTACAATTTGCTTAAAGGGAGGCAACATTCGATTTGCAAACAAAAAAAAAGAAAGAACAAAACTGTGAAAGTTAGGAACAGAGGCAAGAAGGTCTGAATAAGAAATTTAACAGAGGGATCAAAGAAAAAAAATGGATCTGAACAATAAAAAAATAAAAAGGTGTAGGATCTGGTCCTGGTCAGGATGCATGAAGCATGAGGAAAGTAAGAGTTAAAAATAACCCTGAGTCACTGAATCTGAGTGACAAGAAGGATAATGTTCTTGTCATTTGTGATAGAAAAGGAGAAAAGTGGATAGAGTTCTGTTTTGGAATGGTAAGATAATTAAAAGACATCATGTTAGAGATCCAGCCTGAGACACAAGACTAGATGGAAGGAGCAGTAACATTGGTGGAACGACAGTATAAGCATGACAATAAAGGCAGCTCAAGTGGCTAACTTACATGGGAACAGCATAAAATAGAAAAGAAAAAAAGTCCAAGGACACAGTCTTGGCAAATCCCGGAATGAATTATGAAAGGGAGAAAGCAGACACACTGAAAAAGGCATGGAAGAAGTCATAGGTAAGAGAAGAAGATTATCTCAAAGTGACCGTGAAGGCATTAAAATACAATTAAATTACACAAAACTGCAAACATGACATGTCAGAGACTAGAACTGAACACGAGTAAAGCCATTGAGACTACTAGCAGTTTTTCCATGATGCAGTAAAGCAGTACACACAAGTGTAGATGAAGAGCCATTAAACATCATCCAAGTACAACTCCATTGTGCACAAGCAGCTTAGTCGTGACCAGGAAGGAGACAGCAGCAGTAACACTGATGGGGGTGATTCTTCCCTAGGCCCAAACGCTGCACTAAGCACCAGTATCAATAGATAAGAATCAAAGATTCTTTCTGCTCCTTTAGTTTTTGTTTTGTTTTATGATGAAATTTGCATAAAGCAGAATCTGTATGTTGTCCCACTTGCTATTCAATTGAATTTTAGATTCTAGACTCACTGCCATAACCAGAGGACAGTACAGGCAACATTGATGCTGGTGATTCCTTAAGCCATGCATGTCTCCCAAAGCTTCTTTTTATCTCATCTGCCTTTGGAACTAAGTAAGAGAAAATTTCTGCTACTCACAGTGTACAGCTAGGCTCCTCAACGTTTAACACCCTCCCAGACCAGTCCAGGGGAATTAGTTTTAGTTTTGTCTCATGAATCAAGTTCTTTTACAATGTGATTGATTCATCACACACCAAAATAGGGAAAATATCCCAGCAGTTATTACCCTAGATAGCACTTGGTTTATTAAAGTGCTCAGTACATAAGGAGTCATAGCAGGTTCCTGAAGTCTGTCACTGGGCTTTGTACTGGTGCTACTTCTTATGAAGGAAGTTCTAACTGAGGAGCCAGGCTGAAAGCATTAAAAGGTTTAAGACATACCATGCACAGAAGAGGCTGACCAGTGGACCTCCCCACAGGTGGGTAAGAACAGTTCAAGATTACTAGCAAAGCACCACAGAGCCGAAAGGGATTGCAGAAAGTCACACAGTTCATTTGTGCTGTTCCAGAATGGAATCAGCAGCCTGTGCCAGTGAGCTCTTAAAGGCTTACAGTTATGAAGTGCTCACAGTCTCACCCTAGCATCTATTCCAATGTTTTGCTATCCTCTCACTCCTAAGTATTCCAAATGTCTAACCTTAATCTATTTCACTGTAATTTAGATCCTCTATTTCTGCTTTTAGCCACCTGGAGTAAGGTGAACAACAGTGCAGCAGCTTTCTAATGCATTTAAAGATTTATCTTGCCTCTCTCATTCTCCTCTTCTTTAAGCTATCAATTTTTCTAAACTTTCTGTAATTGCCTTTGCTTTTATACAGACTCTTTAGTTCATCCCCATCTTTTCTGAAGTGCCCAGAACTGAATATATTAAACCTGAGCAGTGTTCAAACAAAGTTTCATACATCTTCTATACCATACTTAATTTTCCAACGTTTGCACTTTTTAGAATTGAATCACATCAGTTTCTCATCTTTGGCTGGGAACACCTACAATCCCAAACCTTTTTCTAAGGAGCTGCTATCCAGATAATTATTCCCTACTCTGTATTTCTTCAGTGGATTAGTCTTGACTAATGCTAAGCATAGCATTCTTTCAGGTACACATCCCTGTTTTACTCCTTCAATTCAAGGCTGAAGCGAGGTGGCACTACCAGGGTCTGTCTTGTTGGTATGTTGAGTGAAGCCACTGATCATTACTAAATTTATTTTCTATTAGTTATAACACATGGTTTTTGTCATATTTACAGCATGTTGAAAGTATTAAAAACTGGAAGGTCTTCCCATCTGAGCAATCTCTGATGCAGACCAATATATTTTACAGAGATTATTTTTGGTATGAATAACAAGTGGGATGCCAGGTAATCCAAGTTCATCCAGGTATGACGAAGAGAGAAAGACCTGCCAAGCCACACTATGAACAGAAATATTTTATAACTGCTTTCAATTCTCCTTCACCTCTACAATACTTATACTGAAATAAACTGAACTTCAGACAAACTGTTCTCAGTCTTTCCGTGTGAGTTTGAAGTAAAATCAGTCAGTTTCATATAGTTTCCTATGCCATACTTAGCATAAACTTCTCAAAAAGTGCCTGAGAAGGACTATTTTCAATATTCAAATTTCTGTATGTGTATAGCTGTAGCATTCATAGCTTCAAGAAGATGTGGCAGAACTTCCATTAATAAAAAAATACGTGATAGCTCCTCTGACATTTTGCTTAGATTTTAATTTTTTCCAGTTTTAAAGACCATTATCAAAGTGTATTTATTCTTCATTCCTCACTTATTTTTAATCACAATATTCAATGGAAGTTCAGGTCAAAATAAATAACCTGGCCCAAGGGCCTAATTTGCAGTGAGGTCCTATTTAAGAGTTTGCTGATAAGCTCACGAAGAAATAATTAGAACACTTAAAGTGACAAATTAAAGCCCATGCAATTAGCAAAAACCCTCATGATTACTTAATATTTTCTAAGTGGTTTCGAAAAAGCAATGACAGGATTTTATGCGACAAGATAAAAATGCTAGTCATGTGGAGAAGTGAATTACATATGTTTACCATATTGAAGAGCGTGAGAAAAAATCAAATGCAGTAAAAGGATATTAATAAATTAACACTAGAGAGTAATACCAAAGTAAAATATTCACCCTGTCACACAGTTCTGTCATGGTAGTCTATGAGTCCTGAATTTATGCTGTCAATGCCTGGCCAAAATATGTCTCAATTTCCATGTTTATAAGTAGTAGTATGATCATTTCAACCAATTTATATTTTAGCCCCTGATCAAAGAAACACATTTTAAAAACTAGTTTTCATGCAGAATTCTGAATAAAGTTTTCTCCGTAGAACAGAATAAATCTACAAGAGATCCATGCAGTCTGGCCTTTGTCTCGAAAACAAGCACGTGCCAAAATTCTCTGAATTTTTTTCATTTATCTAACACAGTATCATTCTTGATTCTTTGCTGTTCTCAGAATACCTTAGAGCACAGTGAGAAATATTTCAGGTATTAAAGTTGCATACTACATGCTCACAAACATGTACACCTGCATTTACATATATAAGACTCCACTGAAAGAATTCAAATCACCAATAAACCCACAATTTTTAGCCATCCCTTGGTTTTCTTTCAATTAAAAATAGTTTCAGAATGGGAAATTAAATTCTCTCAGAGCCAGTGCTACAGTGCTGCTTGGAGGAAAAAAAAACCTCTTGTACTTGAAATCTGTGATAAGATTTCACATCAACCTCCAGGTCTGGAAACAAGAATAAACTCATTAAATCCAAATGGACTATTGCTCAACTGAGAAACAACTCACTTCAGAAAAAGATGTATCTGTTCAGCTGGTTAGAGACAGGAAACACTTTCTTCTTCTCACCAATAATCAGTACTAATAAATAACTTAAATAATGTCAGCACATGAAAATTCACTGAAAGATTTGCAGCAGCAAGCCAATTGGCACTTCATGCAGTATTATTTATATGGAGCCTGTGAAATGAAGTGCAAGTTCTATGCCTCTATGGAAAAATATAAAAAAGTCCCCAAAACCTAAGATCTTCCATCATAAATGCCTGGCATGTTTACAGTACAAATTTATATAAAAGACCACCCTTCCTAAACATTTTATGTTACAAAATGTAGTGTCCCGTTTCATACGTGAACTACAGGCTTTCTGACATATTTTCATTCAGCAAGCAGGGTACTTTTTACTCAAAGCACAGACAGTACTAGAGAAAAATGTATGAACAGGGACATTTCTTAACACAGAGCAGAGCATACTCCATTCCCCAGTGCTCCATTCTCCCTGCTCTTCTCCCTCCATATCAGACTCCAGACCTGACAGGAACCATTTCTTCCTCTCTCCATTGACACGAAAGGCCACTGTTGGTTCATATGTGACCATTCAGCCCCCATTCTCATCTGCTATTGAAACCCATTCTCTTAACATCTAGGAAGGGTTTTCTTCACATAGGGCAGAACACTGCATTCTAGAAAAAAAAACACATTCAAGAAAAATTCTGATGCACAGCTCAAAAGAAATTAAAATAGTTAAATGCTGGAGGTTTTGATGACTTTTGTGCAATTAAGTTTTTATGGTAATCGGCTTCTGTAAATCTGGCTACAAATGTAAAATAAGCAGTGCTGACTATTGACTCTGTCGGGCTGGTGGGATCAACACTCCAAAGAAAAGAGGTGCAGCCCCCAGTTGCACACCGTTCAGGACAAACAACTCTGTGTGCTCACACATCTAGTGCTGTGGAATGCCAGGTTCTTCTCTCTTGCCTATACGTAATCCTTTTCAAGTGTCTGAATGTTGGCGATGGAGACTGTCTCAATCTGCTAGTTAGTATGTATCACCAGGCAGTACTGACTGCTTTTTAAATCATTTGCAACTGAAATTTTGCTAATAAAAACCTTTTGCTTACAGTCACCATGATTCCTGTTTTCTTAAAAATACTAGCAATAACAGGTTTAAGGCAAAACAAAAGCATGCTTTGTTGCCTAGTGATCTATTATATAAAGATTTTCACTCTCTTTCAAATTATTTTAGAGGGGTTGACCATTTTCCAGATAAAAAATTCTGGGTAAAAAGTCAGCAACAAACATTCTATTCCTCTAAAATAAGTTCTCATTATTTTCCATTGAAGAAGAAGCAACAACTGCAATGTCTGCCACAAGATCTTTGCAGATTCTGTAGTGTTCTCAACAACTGGAAAAATGATCGTAGCAGTCACGACCCAGACAGGAAAAATATCCAAAAGTAGTCAACAGATTTCAAGAACTTTCATGGGCAGACCTCATCTCTGCTTCCTTCTTCACTACTTTGTGCAATGTTTTAAAATCAGCTAGGATGACACAATCTCAGGGATGGAAATACTTTCACACCAAAACCAGTCACCCTTGGTTCAATGCACCTCCTAGTGAATTCGAGTCAAATGTCATTTAGCCTGGATGATAACCTTGTGTCCAAGGACACTGGCACCATTGCCAGAGAGACACTCTGGAAGCAGAGCCCTGTGTCCACAGACACTGCACCATGCCACAGCAGCAGCTCTGCTGCTTTGGCAGTACTTCAGAAGTGTCAGAAACACAGCCCATTGTCAGATGATGGTAACCCACAGGTAGTTCAGTGACTAGGGAAAGACTCTAGATGCCAGTCCCAGCCAGCCAACTATGCCACCACGGGCTTTTCAGCTGCCCTTGCAGTTGAAGAGTACTGAAAATTTAACATTTCCAAAAACATCTCCGTTTTGACTGGGTTTTTATTTCGAACTCACAATCTTCTTTTTGGAATACTTTATTTTCTGATTGGGAATATTTTATTAAAGAGAGAGAAAACCCCCAAATGCACTTCCATAGACCTTTCTGCAACACAGAGCTGGTTTCTTGTTCTCAGTGGCTTTTACAAACTTCTGGTGAAATCCATATTCCTTTCACACTGATATTTAAATTCATTTCTATTGCCCAAGTAATCACAGATCTACAAAGTGGCTCATAGGCACACAAATTTAGGACACTGGAGCGAAACAGAGACAGTAGTTAAACCTTCTCTTTGGCAAATTTCTCCTGTTCAACACAGCAATTTTATTTAGAAACTTATATAATCCTGACACTGCCACCTTCATGTACTAATCTATACAAAAACCTGCATAGGAGAATATTGTAAATAGATATTTAAACTGTAATGTAGTATATTCTGTAGTACTTCATTTCCCAGATTCTCATAATGTTTCTACATACAGGCTTCATTCTCCAGTCATGTTACATGTAATTCAGAGTAAATTAAAAATTAAACACTAAAAAAAAATTGTAACAGACCTGGGGAAGACTATTGCTATGTATATCAAATGAAAAGTGTCCTTATTAAAAATGCATGAGTTATTAAGTTATTAGTAAGGAACAACAGAGTAAATAAATTAATTACATATTTACTGGTTACTCTGAAGTATGTCTACACTAGTCTTTTAACTTGATTGAAATGAATGTCTGTATTCAGCTATTAAATCTTTATTTTCTCTAATGAAATCAATTTTTTAAAAATCCATTAAAAACTACAGAGAGATCTGCTGTTTACAAATTAATGCATTCAAAAATTCCAGATTCAAAGATGCATTGTAAAGCACAAGACAGAGCTTGTGGAGACTTCTATGCAAGAAAGGCATCTTTCAGGATGAAGAAAGCAAGAAAAAACATCTAGCAGCATAGTACCATGAAATACTAAAATGATAATTCCTTTCAGTTTGAAACACAGGATGTGGTATCAGGGAAAAAAAAACTCAGGTAAAAATGTTTCAATGCCTACTAAAAAGCAAATAGGGTTTTTCTTTTCAGTAAACAGAAATGTTTCATCTTTTCCTTGAACATCCCTGCTTTCTGTGTTTGTTTGTTTCTAGTTCCACTGGTAGCATTTGTATCCATTTTTCCTTGTGTGATGGCATACTAAAGAACAACTTTAGAAAAATTTTAAAAGGACAAAAAAACAAAAAGAAAGAAAAATCAATGAAAGAACACAATGTTAAGAAGCAGTAATGTTTAAAAGAGAATCAAAGGAGAGGAGAGGAAAGGAGAGGAGAGCAGCTAAAAAGACTGAAAAAAGATAAAGGGCAAAGGATTTAAAAATTAAACAGAAGGAAAAAGATTAAAGAAAGAATGGCAAAAGGCAATGCAAAAGGATTTAAGAAGCCAGTATAAAGAAAAGACATTCAGTTATGAGAAAGGAATAGCAACTACTAGGGGAAAAACACTTGAATATAATGAATCAAAAAAACGGAGAGAAGAGGTTAGAAATTAATTTTAAAAAGACAGAAAGTTAGAAAACTTTTTTTTTTCTCCATGAAATACATACACAAGATGCAGTGAAATTTTAGAAGTCTCTTTCTATTATATAAACTATCATTCAACAATTTTCCAGGTTTGTAATTTTAATTACATGAAAATAAATACAAAGCTATGCAATGCCAAGTATTTCCTAAGTAGCTGTTTATGCATCATGTGCAAAGCGGAGAATAAAATGCATTACTATTTAAAATATCAAATCCTTTTATTTTTATTAGTGATTGTATTAAAATTCAAAGAATTTTTCTGTCTACACAGGGTTTTAACATCATTATGAAGATCTTTAATAGTTTCTGAAGGGTTAATAAAAGCTTACAGCTGCTTATTTTGCAGCCAGAAGCAGTGTATTTCAAGCAGTCGAAGACAAAACAAGAGCAACCCACAGATTGACTGGACTTCACAAAACACAATTAATTTATTATTAATGTTATCATCTCATTAAAAATTTCTAATAAATGTGCTCTTCCTATAATGAAAATATTTTTTGTCAGTAAAAAATGACAGGATACAGAAAAAATGGAAGAAATGTAACTTGGACTATAGGAAGCACCAAGAGTAAGAGTAGCACTCTCTTTTGAACATTATATATTTGATAGATCCTGATTCTTTTTATTATTATTATTTCTATCATCTAATTTAGGGGATTAATAGCTATTCATTTCAGTATTTACTCCATGTACCTCAGTTTTTTCTCTAAACAAGTAACATCCCAAAGCCAGAAAAAGTTTTATGTCATACACAGCCTGCATTTAAAGGTATTGATTTTATTCCATCCCTGTTTTATTCATTTATTTATTTATTTGACTATCTCCCACTCCCTGGTTCCTCAGAAAAAGTAGAGATTTTCAAACTTTAGCTCTCTATGCTATTTATCTTTTCATATACCACTTACCTCTATACTATTTAACGTTTTATATACCACTTACCTCTTTTTTTATCTGCTTTCAATACTAATCTTTTTAATCTCTACCCATATGAAATAATTTCCATATCTCTAATCATTTTCAGTGGCCTTTACTGGAACTTTTTCTGTTCCTGCAATATTTTTCATTAGATGAAGAAACCAGACTACAAAAGCTACTCAAACTGAAGGTATAACATCACTTTATTTAAATGTGTTCTAATGCTTGTGGGAATATTCTCCAAAATATCCACAATCTTTTCTTTGTTTTTCTTTTTTTTCCCCTTTTTTTTTATTTTTGGACATTACAATATATATTGAACAAACATTCTATGAACAGAACAAAAAAACACCAATGTGTAATTACTCGTCAGGAAGAATTTTAACGTACAGAAGTAGCCCAAGCTCCCTCTCAGCATGTCTTGCCATTTTGCACCACCCATTGTTACTTGCCTACTGTGCTGGAAACTGATCATTAATGCAACTTTTTGTTTATGAACTCCATAGGACTCTGTAAACCAGGCAGGTAATACAACCTCTTCCACTAATTATAAAATTTCCTTTCCAAATCTGGAGGCATAAGATCAACCAGTCATCCTTATTTTACTGAAATGATGCAATTTGAAAGTCTTGATAGGCACAGTAATTATTTACACAAAACACAATGGATTTCTTCAGCCATATTTTTTCAAGCTTTTTAACTTGTAAGAATTAATGACACTTTCAAAAAAATTACTACTAAAATAAGGCTTAAATGTGTTTATTCAATGCAGTAATTTCCAGTTTTGCTCATTTCCCTCTTATTACTTAAAGATTTACTGTGAAGTTGTATACACTGCCTTGGTCAGTTTTTTTCAGTGTTATGAAAATGAAGATAAAGAAACCATTCCACATTATCAATTAACAATAAATTTAAAAACCCCAAAAATAACAACCACAATAAAAATACTCAAGCTGAAAATTACACCTATTAACAGCTGTGCCACCAGAGACTCCTCTGAATGTCTTTTGTTCTAAAACTTAGAGCCCCATTTAACTCTCCTTAGACAGAAGACTTTGCAAACAAGGGCATTCCCAACAGATAATGGCACAACTTTCAATTTGGTTGACACCTTGTCCATAAACAGCAACTTTGAGCTTAAAACTTTAGCCCTGATAGAAAGAAAAGTGATGTAAAATGTGCAATTTAATCACATGAACCCATGAGAAAACATGGGTTTGCACATGGTGCAATCAACAGTCCAGTGTAGAATGTTGTTTGCACATATACAGTAACTCTGGGCTGCAATGTCCTGGGAGATTTTTTTTTTTTCAAGCCTAATGAACAAGTGTTTTTCATTTCAGGTGACTGGGGAGATTAATTCAACTATGGCACATGAACGACTTCATCAGCTATAAAGAAATTAATTCTCATTCTTCACATAGCTGATCTTGCATGCTCCATTTCTTGGACCCCAAAATAAAACAAAGCCCAGGAAGAGATGTGCTTACAGTGAAACAATATGTGAAGTGTGTTCCTGACAGGATTCCTTCTGAAGAAGTGACTCTATTTTTAAGACCAGCGAAACCTTATATAATATCCTTAGGATGGATTGCCTTGGATCAGGGAGCCAGCATGCAAAGTCAGTGCAAAAAGCAAAAAGTTTTTTAGGAATTTAACTCAGCATGCTTTTGTCAACTAATACAGCAAATAAGCTAAATAAAGCACTGACACACACACCGAACCGTTCTTCTGGATTACATATGGTAGGACTGTTAACTTAAAACTGATACAGAATAGGAAATTAGTTTTTCATATACATCTAGTTAGGCCACTGGTATGAGCATGTTGAATCTTACCAAGCAGCCTTCCAACAACAGCTATACGTCATTCTGGTTTTAACTTTCTGAAGTGTTCTCAATGCATATATTTTCTGTATATAAGAATCCAAACTTATATTTTACTAGCGTGCAATATCACAATGTTGCAATATCGGAATACTGTCACTTTTGAAAACAAGTAAGTCAGAAAGAAGTTTTTCTCTCACATTTTGCAGTTCTTTTCCTAATAATTTACAACTTCAATATACAGCATTTACTGAAGGACTTTACCAAAACCCCTAAATGAAAACTTTTATATTAATTTAAAGTAATGAAAGATGCATCAGAGATGCTGAACACGATAAAATGCTGGAAAATGCTCTGGAACGGTATAAAATTTCACAAAACAAAGTAGGACAAAACTTAGAGAGGGCGCCCAAGATGAGTATTAATAGAAACACGTGGTTTGGAGTCTTATTTTTAAAACACCCTAACTGCAGCTGAGAAAAAGGAATGCAGCAAAATATCTGTGATAGCTCTGTAAGAAGGAAACCCAAAAGGAGCTGTACCCTCAGAAAGGCTGAGTTTAGCCGTAAAGGGAAGAAATGAAAGAGTAACTGCAGGAGCAGGTACAGCCCAGGACAGCTTCTGCGAATGTAGGCTGTGCACAAAACAAGCTGAGGAGGAATGACATGTTGAGGGAAAATGTGAGAAAGTGGAAACATGAGACTAGAAAGCAAGCAAATATGCATAATGGGATAGCTTCAAGGTTTAGAGGCACCACCCAAATCTGTGATGGTGGCAGTGTGACTGTCTTCAGCAAGCCCAGACGGATAGCCTTACAATTTTTTTCACATTACATATTTCTAAGGTTTTGTGTACCTAAGGTAAAGAAAGCAAAACAAATTTATTTTCTAAATGGAAAGACTGCATCCTACACAAGCTAATGCAAATTGCCAGAATCAGGCTGGAGAAACGAGAAACCCCAGCCCAGGGAAGGAGAGAGCAGAGCCATGCTTGTGTTTCCAGTTGGGAGCCAGATAAAAGTAGGAGAAGGATGAAGGAGGAGAGAACTTAGAACAGCTTACTTCTCAGGTACAGCAATCAAGAAATGAGAACAACAAGTGAGCAATGAGGAGCTGAAGACAACAACATAGAAACAGCTAAAAACTGAAAGAAAAGGGCTGTTAAAATTATTTGAAGAGATGATATATTACACATACTATTATTTTTATTAGTATTTATCTATTTGTTTGCCCCAAGACAAAAGCAAAGCATGAGAGAGGCCAGGAACTGGTATTTACATAAGAAAAAGCAATTACTGCTTGCACAAGGGAATTTCTTATTGTCCTACTTTCTTATCCCAAGTTCCAGTAGTATTTACATTGCATGACCTCAAACAGCTTTTACAAGGGAAACCCCCTCCTCATAACATTTGTGCAAGAAGTCCTGCTCAGATGCTGGTTTCACGAAACATCCTACCTGACTAAACACCTGCGGCAGCTACACATCCTCACTTCAAAAAACACTTTGTTAAAGACCTGCCACCTCTTTTTTCTCAAAAAGAAAATAATGAACTTGAGTTTAGAAGATGGAATATCACACCCTTTATTTTTTAAATCATTCTTATTTTATTGGTTTTGATTACTTGATGTTGAGAGATACGCATGAGAGTATACTTTTGAATAGGAAAGTATTAATTGAAACAGCCATATTACAAAGACTAAAGGGTTTCTTAATAATGAAACACCGGCCATTTCTCTCTTTAGAGATAACCAACTGCTTCACTTTTCTTCTGTAAATACGATTATTTTTTACTGTGCAAACTACCTCTCATTTCGAAGAGACGTAGTTATAAAGTCATATAAAGTCATTCTTATTCTACTGATACCAGCCCACTTCTTGATTTTGCAAACGCATTTTTGCTTCTGCAGAGCTGAGGACAGACTACTGGGATTTGTGTAGTTATTTCCATGTGGTGATAGTGCCCTACAGTGCTCTTAAGAACTCAGCTGTCTGGAATAGAGGTTTCTACATTGGGTAGGTGTTATTCTAGGAGCTGGAGCTTTGACACCCAAGCACATTTCACATGGCAGATGGAGGTTACATCCCCATGCTGCAGCAGTTTTAGCATCTATCTCAAAACTTCAATGGTCACCTTTGTTTGTGAATCCAACAATTTACATATAACAGGGATGTTAAGATGATCAAGTTCCTTCTGCCTTTTTGTTCTTTCAACTTCATTACAAGATTATTCTTCAGAGTAAGATCTATGCTTGACATTAAAATAAAGCCATTCTTACCAAGAAAATACATGCAGTATCACATAATCAAAAAAAAAATTTACTGTCATATTGTAGGAAAGAACCAGAAGTTTTCCGCGTAGTGATTTTACCCCAAACTTGTTCACTGATTTTCAGTAAGATCTATTACTGCATAAGAAAACATGATCTATTAATTATATAAGAAAACGACTAAATCAACAACTGTGATACTTCCATTCAAACACGGGGGACAGAAATGTCTTAACAAGGTTTTTTTAATTTTACTTTACATCACTTCTTAATAACACACAACATGAAACCATTCCAGCAAGAATTGCCTATGATGGCTATCATAACGCAATAGTGAGCAATTATACATACAAGATATAGCTGAATTTTTTAGAGTTAAAATTAGTATTTTAAGGATTTAAACTATTAAAAAAACTAACTGAAGTGGCACCAATTAAGTGACCTTGAAGAGCTATGCAGTTTTCAGGTGAGGCACATCGGCAGGAGGGCACCAAGCCTCAGGAGGTTCACCCTACCCAAGTTCCCATCAGCTCACGGACTACAGCTCAAGGCACTGTGCTTTGTAAGGAGGGAGGAGAGAGAGATTTCAGCAATACACACCATGCAACTGGCACAAACGATGGGACAAAAACTATCTGTGCTTCAAAGCAAGGCTTCTTAGCTTCAAAATTGTTTCTGTACATGACAGAAAACACAAGGACTTTGGAGTTTTGGAGATACACAAAAATCTTCAGCCAAAACTAATAAAAACCTAGCAATAGCAAAATATCTCTCTGAGAAATACCATGGAATACTTCACCAAAAATCCTATTAGGGCACATAGCATAAAAATATTCACATCACCTCCTGTTAGATAAGCAGAAGCTTTAGACAGACACACAGTGACAGTCAACACATTTCTGGAAAGCGACAGAGCTGCAGTGTGATGTAGGAGCTGGCAGGTTGTCCAGATTTGGCACACCAGACAAGAGTTCACCTTTGTAACCAGGGTTCTCCTACAGCAAAGTAACACAGAGTATCTTGTACAATTTACAATGTGGCTAATGCAATAAGCTTACAAGTAACTACAGGACCCAAACGTGTAAAGAGAGCTCCCTTTGCTGTTATTTACTCTCACCATCCCCATGCGCTTGAACCATGCTATTCCCCACTTTTTATTCTATTTCTCATATTACTCTCTACATTAGTAAGTATTAATAAGAAAGAATGAGAAGCAAAGAAATTTAACACAAGATCTTTTAACTGACATTAAGGTGTGCCACATTTGTATACGGCTTATTTCCAGTAACTTTTCATACACGTAAAATTTAAAAAGAGAGGGCTGAGAGTACCTAACCAAATGATCTGGGCATTACTCTGATGCTTTTTTTTCCTTGAAAATTCAAATGATCCCTGGAGGCAGCCGACAACTGCTAGAACTGTGGAATGTGCTCTTTGAACTGTACAAAACCCTTCAGCCTTTCGTGCATTGCTGCAAACAAAAACTGCCAAGTGCAATTATTTCTCAAATTTAATGTTATGGAAGTGTTGCACCATTTTTTTCACAGCTTTGAACACAGCTGTAGAAAAAGAAAATTTACAGGACTATTTCCCCACAGAAGTTATACATTGAATTTATCACTTTTTGTGAACAATTGATACAAATGAACCAGTTAAATCCCAAAGACTGCCATTCTTTCTTTGGTGCAATTACAATTATATTTGTATGCAAAGAAACAAAGGAGTAAGTGGAAGGAGTCCTCCCAAGCATAGCCTTCCATCCTTTAGCCTTTATAAAAGGAAAAAAAGAACTCACCAAAACATACCACAAAGCAAACCACAATGCAGAAGCAGCAAACCACACTGAGAGAAAGACAGAAGCTTGAAAATTCGTGTTTCACTTTCCCCTTTTTTTCTTAACCTACACTGCTGTATCTACAGTTCCTACAAACACCAACATACTAAAAGTTAATTTGGTAAAAACAAGCACAGTGATCCAGATAATCTTGCATGCATCTGTAGTTCCAGTAAGAACTGCCTAGGTTTTGAACACAATTGTATTCAACTTGTTGAACCAAAGGCAGATGAACCTTACTCACTGAGTACAGACTTACTCTGTAATAGGACTTTTACTACTGACTTCAGCTGTATCTGAGATTCTTAAGCTAAAGACAACCCTGAGGTATGCTCACCAACTGCTCTTAAATAAAAGTTTCCACATTTGAAATAAATGTTACACAACCATGAAGACACACAAATTCAAAACAGTCATTTTTGTTTGGATTGCAGTTGGGCCTTGCTTTAGAAAGCAAGCTATTTAGTTCCAGAGTAAACTTCATTACATTTCAGACTTGAGGTGGGGAACTGTCTACACACCAACTAATCCCAAAGCACACCTAAGCTCCTAGGTCTTGTCCAAGATCCTTCGCCCACACCCACACATTAAGCGAGCCACAATATCCTGTTTCATAGCAGGAGAAAGGACCTGCAAACAGCCAGATTCAAGCTGTGAAACAGTCCATATGAATGTAAAATCCAAACACAATCCTTGACTGATCCAAAATGAAGATGAGCAACTGCCCACTGCATGGCGAAAATGAACCAAAAGCAAAACAAAACAAAACAAAACAAAACAAAACAAAACAAAACAAAACAAAAAATATAAAGAAAATAAAAAAGGAGCTTGGCTCTTTAGCTTGATCATGTGAATAGAATGGACCAGATGAAGGCATTTAACACACTTAAAGCTTCTTCAGATTTAGTGAGGGCCAAGAATTAGAATCAAAACATGTGTCTAGCATCTCCTGTTGGGCGCTACATCTCTGCAGAATCAAGGCACAAGTCAGTGACAGGCAGCAGCCCCCCTCTCGCTGCATTCCTGCAGGTGACAGGACAGACACTCACTCTGCAGTTGCAAGATACATCTCCTCAGCAGCAGAACATGCTGTGCTGTAACCCACTGATTCACCAAGATGGTTGTTCCATGGTGCACTGTGTGACACGGTGTCACTGAGTTCTACAGATGCTATAGAAGGGGTGTTCAAAACTGTGACACCTTAGTTTCACTTCGGAATTAGAGGAGAGGCAGAGTACTGCTTCAGTACAGATAACACCCCGTTGAACACCTCAGAATCACAGAATACCTCAAGTTGGAACCTTGCCATCTCCTGGATGCCATTAGCATGTCTGCATCAAACACAGACACGTCTGCTATTTCAAAAATAAAACATCAGGTTTGGTGGGTTCTTTTTAGGTTGTCTTTGTGGTAATGGATCTTGGTCAAGCTTCAGTGTTAACATGACTTATACAAACACCATACAGCAGACCACAGAACTGCCAGTGATGAACATAATTGCATTAAGAAGGATGTGGCCTTCAAGATCATGGTAAACCAAGCCAATGCAAGCAAAACTTGTAATGGAGAAATTGCAATCAATTTCGAATTAAAGAGGGCAATGGTACTGTTTCTCTTTGTTGATCTTTCCATCACGGCAGGAAAAAGCATAATAATAAGCACGTTCATGGGGTTTTAAAAGCATTCCATGTAAAAAGCAACAAAACATAAAGTACATTCATTGCAGCCTGAGACAAGACTGTCCTGAGAGCGGCACAAGAGCTGGTAATTGATGCAACCCGCACAGTTGTTCATTCTAAAAAGTTACAAAGTAAAGTTAAAAAAAAAAAAGTCTGGCATCACAGCAACCTCTTACAACCGCTACAAAAGAAACAAAATGTCATGAAGCTGTGTCAGGAGATATTTAGTTCAGATATCTGGAATTACGTCCTTCACCCAAAGGGTCTTTGGGCACTGAAACAGGATCCCCNTCCTGAGAGAGGCACAAGAGCTGGTAATTGATGCAACACGCACAGTTGTTCATTCTAAAAAGTTACAAAGTAAAGTTAAAAAAAAAAAGTCTGGCATCACAGCAACCTCTTACAACCGCTACAAAAGAAACAAAATGTCATGAAGCTGTGTCAGGAGATATTTAGTTCAGATATCTGGAATTACGTCCTTCACCCAAAGGGTCTTTGGGCACTGAAACAGGATCCCCAGGGAAGTGATCCCAGCACCAAGCCTGACAGAGTTCAACAAGTGGTTGGACAGTGCTCTTGGGCACATGGTGTGACTCTTGGGGATGTCTTGTGCAGGGCCAGGAGTCGGGTTTCAATGAATCTTGTAGACCCCTTCCAGCTCAGGACTGTTCTACGATTCTATGAAAAACGTACTATTTTGATGTGAGTTTCCAACATCTGCTAAAAAAAAAAAACTAACAAAGCAGTATAAAAAGATAAATACCCTTGATAATTTTAAGCTTTTTTCAAACAAACGAAGTGGGACATCTCAAAGTCTTACTATTCTTTTACCAATAAAGCAAGCAAATACTGGGATTTACAAGAGCAAAATCAGTAGAAGGGCTTGTTGAAAATCATCTTAAAATAGGCATGATGAAATCAATTGTTGTGAAGAAAAGCACTTTAGTAGTGATCTGCATAAGATCAGTGATGTCTCATTTTCAAGATGTAACAAGATTTCTAGATTTCTTAAATGCATCTCATTGCTGACATCGCTCTAAATAACCAGATGCCACAATGACAGAAATTGTTTACATCTAAAGGTGCTTTCATATATTACTTATGTGGGAAGAATCAGAAAGGTATGTGGGAAGCAAACATAAGATAATCTGTTCCTCATGACTGTTTCCCAAACTTAATAGAAATTTGCCTAATGCCAGTCATTCCTCTCTTGACACAAAAATTTCAAACTTGTTGATCCACATGGAAGCATCAGTGTAGTGCTGTCTACCTTTTGCACTTCCTAAAACATGACTGATTAAAAGAAATCCAAAAACAAAGATTTGCCCTTGGGTTGAGGAGTTTAATGCCAAACTTTAGCCTAAGGCGCATTTCAAAGACAAAATGTTAATCCTTGGGTGGGGGGTGATGGTGCTGGTTTTTGATGGTTTTTCATTCAGAACAGTTGTGATACAAGTGTCTGTGATCTCCTAACAAGAGTATTTTCTTTCTTCAAATTCTAGGAAAAATGCCCTGTTACTGTATCTGCTCCTGCAACTAAATAAAACTAACACAAAGGGTAGCCCATAACTTTGGCATTGCATTGGATAAAGGCTTTAGTTCTGATGGAAGTGAGTTAACATTTTAATACTGTAGAAGACAATAACCAGAAAAAGAGAACTCCAAACTTTTACTATGACCTATGATGAAAGAATTCACTAATGGTCTCTGCATTCCAGATATCAAGTCTCGTATCATCTTTCTGAATTTTTCCCAAACAAAAAAGCCAGCAAAGTCCACTAGAAGCTGGCCAAATGAGCAACATATCTCATCTAGAGGGCAGTTAACTGTAGAATCAAGGAATATATGAACTACCAAGAGTAACTATTTCTGAAAGGGGCCCTCGACCTAGAATAAGAAAATAGAAACCAGTCACAAACTTAGAAAATGCCTTCAGATCCCCCAATAACAAACCATATTTATTTCAGAAGGAATTAACCCCCTCCCTTGCTTTGTTTTATCTTATCCTACAAGCCCGTCCCAGTCCAAGTGTATTTCTCCTCTGTGAGCTGTCAAGGTTGTCAAAAAGAGGGCCATGTGTTTTGCAGAGTTGCTGAAGTTCAGAAAATTCATGAATTAGAGAGAGTTTAAGGTCAGAAATGATCATTAGATCATCAAGTCTGACTTCCTATAATATCACAGACTATAAAATTTCAGACAGTTACCTTATTATTGAACCCAAACACTTAAAGCTGATTGAAGAATAAATTCTGTTTTAGCAAAAACAATTGTTTCATGACATACTTTCTTTTTCTGTACTAGATTAAAGAGCTCTCTAGAGCACTACATATTTTGTCTCTGTGAAGGTATGCTGTAATTAAGTAATTTCTCAAACATCTTTTTGATAAGGTAAACAGACACATCTTAAATATTTCACTGCAAGGCAATTTTCAAGCTCTTAATCACTTTCGTAATTGTTTCTGGCAGCATCTCTAATTTTCAGAAAGGTTTTTTCTTTTAGATGTGGCCAGAAGAAACATAAGCTGAAATTCAGTCTGTTTACCAATGCAGTATAAAAAGATAAATTCACATAGTGCATGACGTTTGGTTGCTTGTACATCTAGCACAGTCCTTCATCTGTTGAATAGCATACTGAGTTTTCTCCTCTCAGGAAAAAAAAATCATAAAAATTATAGGAGGGGTTGTGAACTAGTGCAAGCAAGTGTCAGCAGAACTTGGCAATAACAGCGAACCTTAACTATCTGGTCATCTTTTTGGAAAGGATACAGCAAGACACAGGCTATCCAAATATGTGTGAGCAACCATTTTTAGTAGAGAAACTGAGGAAAGCATTCAAAGCAAAAAGTGTTTCAGATTATACTTCAGCTCACTGGAAATGTGAAAACTGAGGGCACCTTGGTCGAAAGAAACCATAACATGAGAGAATTCCCATTTCTAAGGATGGGAAGGAAAAGGGAGACTAGGAGAATAAAGTCAATGAAGATTACAGAAAACGACTTGGATAAATTAATTGGTGACCAGGATCCTGTAAAAGGTAACTCGAGGGAAGAAGAAAGAGTTCAAGAGAGAACACAGTTCCATCAAGGAGCAACATTTACTGCACAAGAGCAAACTAAGTAAATGTGGAAAAAGGCTACATCATAAACTCCTCAAGGTCCTGCAACTTAAGGAAAGTAGAGGTCCATGAATGCAAGCAGGTGAGAGAGAAAAACACGACAGTAAAGGGACAAAGTCAGAAGGACAAAAACAGAAAGTGAGCTGTAACTTAAACACAAAACCAAAAAAAAAATCAGAGAATTAGTAGCAAAAAAGCATTTTTTACATTCCTTAATAATAGTAGGAAAACTCAAGAAAGAGCTTATCAGGCTATTTGAAGAAGAACCAGAGACACACATTTTGCTTAGACTTTAATATGAGACAAATACAATCTGATCGCTAAAACTAGTGACAAAAGGGACAAAAAATTAAGAGTAAAACAGGAAAACCAGATGATGAGACACTGCAGTAAGTTAGATACTGTCAGATGAGTTCAGCCTAAGCAACCTACTTAGGTTAGGTAAAAACACCATGTTGGCCTGTGCTGTGAAGCCAGCAGAATACCAAACTCCAGTATTTCCAATGCCTGACTGCACTGAAATTTTGCTTATCTGTCATCTATATCTACTCAAAAGCAAATCAGTGAAATTTTAAGAGTTTAAATTATCTTTATTTTTGAAATTCCTTCTTAACTCATATCAAACCAGTGAGTAAGGTCTCTGCCCCTTATTATCACAAACAACAGCATTACCTCAAGAGGTGGAACACTTAACTTCAGTGCAAGGGACTCTATGAGAAATAATTGAAATTCCCTCACTGGCATTAGCAACTTTTCAGAACTTTAGACAATGTATGGAGCTCCAGCAAAATGAGGAGGGAAAAATACAGTCCCTGTCATTAAAAGCTGAAAAAAGGAGGTAAGAAATGATAAATTTTTCAATCAGTTTCAGTTTCTGAAATATTTTTTGAGAAAACCAAGACCAACAAGACTTTACTTTTTTTCTTTACAACAAGAAAATAAATACCTGTCAATATAGTTTTGTCATGGCCAAAATTTGGCAAGCCAATTAAATTTCTCCTTCAGTAGAAAAATAGTTTTTTAATGGGAAAGAAGCAGTAGATGACACATAGAAAGAAGGGGATGACTCATAAAAAGAAGCAAAGGAAACAAAGACTAAATTACACTATTTTAAGACTAATACAAAATGTGTTCAAAAATTTGATGTAGAGACTAGGAATAAAAGAAGGATGCTATGAATGGAGCTCAATAGGGGTCCATCCTGGTCTGGTGCACTGCATGTTTTCTTTCATAACTTGGATGGTGAAATGTCATTCATACAGAAACTGTACTTCTAAAATTTTCAGATGATGCTAAGTTTGAGAGAGACAGAAAAACACTGGTCTTTCCTCCACGGGATACACCAAAAGTAATAGGAAGTACCTTAAAAGATGTACACACATGAAAATATATTTTAACATTTTTGAGGAGCTATTAGAAATCATGAATCAGTTCTGAAGTATCTGAACTCACAATTACACCAAACCCATTTTAAAACACATAACCACTGCACTGCGCGGCATCACAGAGCAACAACAGCTCATTCAGTGCACTGTGCTTAGACCTACGTTTGAAAATATATCCCATTCTCTCCTTAAATGTCTTTCTCTTTTCAACTCTGCATTAAGTGGGACATAATAGAGAGCCATAGACATAGCCTGAAAGGTGTCAGCTACTCAGTTCTGACCACCCCACCCTTTGAACACATTATACTACCAACTGTTGGTGATTCTTGGTCATAACTGCTAGGACAGAGTGAGCCAGCACTAACACCAGTATTTCAGTACTCCTGGCATGACTGATAGGATATTTTAACTTGCTGGGATATTATCTGTGAACTTCCTTGGAACATATGGACATCTCACTCATCCCACCCATGTAGCTGAACGCAGGCTTTATGAAAGCATGCCCAGACATGAGGGCTTCACATTACACTCACCTTCTACTCCTGTTACTACCAGCCCTGGTAAAAAGTCTGTCCCCACCTTTAGTGCAGGTCCCCTTTAAGAACTGAAAGGCCACAAAGAGGCCTCTCCAGAACCTTCCTTCTCCAGGCTGAACAACTCCACTCCCTCAGCCTTTCCTCATAGCAGAGGTGTTCCATTCCTCTGATCATTTTTGTGCCCCTCTTCTGGACAGGTCCACGTCTTTGCTGTGTTAGGGACCCCAGAGCTGGATGCAGTACTCCAGGTGGTGCCTTATGTATTCCCCATGAAGCCACCAGACACGGCTGAGATGGCTGGTGCTGCGTGCTGTGCCAGGACAGCCTGCAAGAGTAGATACAGCTACTGCAACTGTGCTTGAAACAACCAAGCAAAATCACTGCTGTATTAGAGGCCCATGATAAAAATGTTTGGACTGATGGACTGATGCCCGTTTAATTGAGGCAGCACATAATACATTGAATGAATGCTGACTGCTTGCTTTTCATGCAACGACAGGTGCATGTATTTGGTTAATAAAACAAAAAATAGAAAATACACTTTTCAGGAATGTAAAAGAATAGAAAATTTTAAAAATATGTTATGCAAATAGACTAGTGAAGAATTAAGGCAAGGCATCTCAGAAGACAAGAATAAATACATATATTGATCAATTTTAAAAAAAATAAGCCACTGAGACCTAGACTTATAATACTCGTTATTTCTTTTCACTGAAGTAAAATATCAGCAAAACTACAGAGTGAAACTAAATGGCTTCCTATTTTCTTGTATACTGAATTATAGATGCTCTTTACCTTCTAAGGTGAAATTGGTTCTTTGTATTTCCATAATCTGATTCTATCCTGATCATCTATTTGATCTTTACCAGATCATGCAAAACAAGCAGAAGAAAAAAACATTTCCCAACACATAGGTTGTCAAGGTATTAAAAACTACTGCTTCTGGATTTCATATCCAGAGGTTTCCTAGACACACTCCATTTTTCTGTCCATCTTTGATGCGTATGTAGTGTGGTCAACTTAATGCTGGTATTGAAAACAGAATTTTGCATTTCTCAAATGAAAACAAAAATGCAAAAATGCCCAAATATTGCATCTACAGGAGTTTTTTTGCATTTAATTTCCGAGGTTCCTTTTAGGGAAAAAAAGGGAAAAAGTCCTTAAGGCAATATAAGCACTTAATCCAACTCAAATACTAAAGAGGACATAACCTTTTAAATCATCTTAAATATTTACGATGCCATAAGCTCTTAAACTTCCTGGAATACTTAGCCTTCCTTAAAACCTCACAGTACTCAAAAGTCCCTTGAGCAGCGTAAGCACCTAAACTGCTTCAAATCCTTTCAAAGGACACAACCTTTAAACCAACGCTGTGTCCAATTTTTAGAAATATTTTTGTTTCTTCAGGCACAATTCTGCCTGGTTTTGTCCACAAAATCATGTAACTATTCAAGTACTATTCACATGCTTCCTTTGACACAATACTTCCATCTGATGGAAGGTCTATGCACGGAAGATATAAAGCACACTGCCAACACTGGGAAAATCAAGGTAAGTTACAGAAAAGATTCCCTTGGTCCAAAACCTGGCCAGCTTCAACTTCACTCAAAGTGAAGTAACAGAAACACAAGACAGTCACCAAAGCCTTCACAGTATCTTGTTCGTATCTTTACCTGATGTCTGGCAATGAGTCAAACTATGTTCATATTCTTTCCCCATCAGCTTATGACAGCAATCCAGAAATTGCAAAATTGACATCTTCAACAACTGCAACAAATGTGATCTCTGGGAGAGAACCCAGCAGAAAGTACTAAGAGCAGAGCCAGAAAACAAGACACATTTAAGAAGGACTCAGCTAACATGTTACAGTCACACACTGCTTCAGGACTTTAATCCTTCAGGATGATGTCATGTCCCCATTCATTTTCTAACCTGATTTATCTTTTCAACAACTGTTAGGTGAACTTAAGTCACTCTGTTTCCTTCCTCCATAAGCCCTTTAGACAGGTCTGGAGTGAGCAGAAAAACATTTCACAGTAAAGCAATCTCACATCCACGAGCCCGAGTGGCAGAAGGCAGTTCAGGCTTTCAGTGTTTCCTACAGCCTAGGATGGGAATCATCCGTGTTTATGGCGAGCCCGGTGAGCAACTGTAGTGAGTTGCTCACTACAATGTTGTGCAAAACACAATAAAGTCCACTTTAGCAACTTTTTTTACTTACCTGGTAACATTATCTGTTGGTGTTTCATTGGTAACATTATCAGATTGCCATATCCTATAGTGGCTGATCTAACTCTACTGAGAGTTAATGGGCATTTCATAACTAATGCCTTCCTGTCATTTAATTAGTCTCAAACTGGCTTCCCTAAATTGTTACCAACTCCTCTTTGTCTCCTTTTCCTTTTCACATATACTTATAAACTCCCTATTTCCTTACATCCCATGTTACCCAGTTCCATCCACGAGCACAAAAAATGTACAAAATTTTCAGCTATTTGCGTAAGCACAACCATTTAAAAAACAGAGTGGAAGTTTAAATTGCTCAACAGCAGGCTACAATGGAAATATGTGCTGGATGTTCATAAACATAGTAACATAGTATGTGGATTTTTAGCTTTGGCACCTGTGCCACTTCAGAAGCATCATCTTATTAAATCACAGTGTGCTACCAAAGTAACTACCTGCGGGCTCAGCTTGAAGAGCACAGAAACAGCTACGTCATCATCTCAGTGCCATACGTAGTGCCATGGGAACAGAATATTGGCTGATGGGCCAAAAGCACAGACTTTGACAGCCAAGAGCTCATAAATCATGTTTAAATGTCCAGTGAAGACCTACAGACACCAGCATGTAGCAATCTCCCTGACAGACTGACCAGGATAGAAAAACACTAGAAATGCACGTGAAATCAGAAACCCGGGCACAAAGCAGTGAGACTGGATGCATCATCTTTCAGGCAATAAGGAGAGTAGCACGTACTACAACCGATGCCTTGTCCAATGAACTATTCCATCAGAATCGCTGCTACCAGCAATGCCCTTCACTACGTTCTACACTAAATACAGCACAATATGCATACACTTTCATGTGTGTATACACACACACACGCAACTTATTGCAATACAGAAAACTATAGAAGATTACAGTGAAAAGATTATCAAATCTGGCTGTCCATATTAACTTCCCTTTTTTCCCAACTACTGATAAACAAGGAATAACTTCACCATTGATTTTTTATATCATATAACCATAGAAAAGGGAATTGAAAATTACAGCCCTCCACTGGTCATCTAGTTCTCCTCTTTAAGATATCTGTCCAAAGCCTCCCTTAGAAATGTGAATAAAGAAGATGAGATCAAAAATTCTTAACACCCTTTAAATTTCAGTTTCAATTGAAACAGACTAGGTAAAAATTTCTCCTTCAGCACAGTTTCAAATATAAAAAATGAAAATATCCCATTGGTCACAGAAGTACATGTGACTACAAGAAAACATTTTAATTACAGAAGAGACCTCTACAATTACAGACTCTAATCTACTATCTGAGTAAAAAGTGGAAATATTACATTACTCATCGGCATGAAAGGATGGGTTTTTTACAGGCTTCTTTATGACAAAGATCCCCATGGTCTTACATAAGTAAGAAAACATAAGCATTAGGAAATAGTAGAGCCCAACAAAAATGGCCTTGCACAACAGAACAGCTGGAGCTGAACACTTCACACGCATGTGGCATGTGCTTCAAGATACTTTACTTTGTATTACCATATAGGTTTGGTCAATTTTTCAAGTACTTGTTGCCCTTTTTTAACTTAATCATCAGGAAAGTTCAATGGGAGCCTAGTCTATCCCGATACTTCTCACGTGCAGTCTTGATTTGAGATGCTGCAGAAGCCAATTAATACTGAGATGGCAATAATTTTTGTTTTAGGTACAAGACCACATTATTTTTGTTTTCTGTGGTAGATTTCTTTTGCTGTGGCAGATTTATATATTTTTTCTCTTTAGACAACTGAGTATTTACAGCCATATGCAGGAACTCAGCTTCATAAGCCAACTTCAGAACAGGAGCAACTCATTTGCAGACAATGAAGAGCTTTCTAATTTGGCTGTAGGGCTCCAAAATGAATTTCTCCAAAGATACTGGAGGTCTCAACTTCAAAATACCCAAAAGGCTTCTATTTCATCATAAATTGTAGAGGACATTACAGTAACGTATGCATGTTAGGGGATTTAGAATGATAAACTCCAACATGCATGCATCAAATTATTGCAAAATCAATTAAAATTTATCTAGAAAAATTTGATCAGAGTCACTGATTTTTGCAGGTGAAAAATTAGAAGTAAATCCTTTACTAACATATGGCTGGGGATTGCTCATAAAAGTGCGCAGTTTCAGATAGTTCATCAGGAGCCCGTCTCCCCCATGTTCAACATTTTCATCAGAAACAAGAACTGAGAGATAACCACCTCTTGGGAGAAGGCTGATGACCTTGATTGTGCTCTCAATAACTGTCTCAGAAACCATTTATCATATCTTGCAAAAATACAGGTATAAGATGCACCCTGAGAATCAAAATACCATTTAACTGCTCCACTGAAGAGCTCTTTCTCCCTAAAAGACCTGATGACAGACCATTTTTTCCCCTGGGCTAAGATACCAGTTGAAACTGTGATTCTTTCTCTGTCAGAGTAAAATTAGGGGAAGGAGGTGGAGAGAAAGGGGATCACATTTTAGTTTCATTCCACTGATGCTGCCGCCTGTCAGTAAAAGATGAAGGGCTGAAATCCCATCAGTCTGGATTTGCAGATCTGAGGATGAAGAATTAGTATTTTTCTGTTTTTGCAGAAAACTCCTTGATGTATGGCTCCATTATTGAATGTTAACAGCTTCGGTTTAAATTACAAATGAGGTTCTATTAGCATAACCCGTATTTGGTTTCTATTTAAAAATATGATTTTCGCCAAAATTGTGTCAGTTGAGAACCTACATGTTTTCATTTGTGGCTACAGATAAAGGAGAGAAGCAATTTTACATTTCACTAACTCAAAATACGAGGTCTATATTATGAGGTAAAATATTAAAGACTTTTAAGATACTATTGGTATCTCCTTCAACAGGAGGGGCAAGAGGTGAATGAATGGTGCTTAGGAATGATGTACCAAAGGCAGCCATAAACGGACAGCAGTGCTGCAGGGGCAAAACCCAAAGTGTCTTTTACAACTGTCTCTCCAAAAAAATTTTCTAAATAAGATTATTCTAAAACCCCTAAATTGCATCGTGGAATAACTGTTTAATTAGCTTTGGTTTCCACCATGTATGTTTTCATCAAAACAAACTACACAGCAGATGGTTTCTGCTCTTGTACTTTTCAACTATAGCATTCGTGTCTCGCCCCTGGAAAGTTGTTTTTGTCTAATGTATCTCCTACCCATGGTTTTAACACATAAAAATATGCTGGTTTTCTGATGTACGCATGCATCAGCATATCGGAACTCATGAAATTGTTACTCTAAATGGCCAGGTTCCAACTGCACTGTTTGCACAGTGTTATCTTCTGCAATGTTACATAGCGCTTCAAGCTGTACAACAGCAAAGAGATCCAGCAGCCTGAGCCAACTATCACTGCAAACAGCCAGGCTGTTGGGGATGATTTTGGTGTTGGAATGCTTATGCTGGAGTTACTGTCTGCCCAGACCAAGTCAATCTGTTTCTCCATGCCTTATGATCTCCATGTGGGAAATACCAATACTCCCTGAATTACCTGTGTGCAGCAAAGGCACAGCAACCAACATACCATAAAAATGAGATGGTATTTCTACATTCAACCCACCCAAGCCTTAGCAGTGCTACACAGGGGGTTAAGGTGATAATTCATTGATGTTTCCTATAAAGTTCTATAAAATCCTCAGATGAAATGCAGTGTATTATTAATATTATTACATGTTATGACTTGTGCCCCAAAGGATCTCACCATGCTTTTTTAGCTGTATACAAGAATCCCTTCATTACCATCCAAATGCTTCTACCTCTGAAGCATAACAGTGTAGCTGTTTGCCAATAGACAGTAATTCTTTATAAACATTTACTGATCTTATATGAAGAATACTCGGTTCCACTACAAACGTATGTTTCACATCATTTCCAGTTCCTGAACAGCTCAATGCCAGGGAACTGTAACTGCACACAGGACACCAGACTCTATAAAAACGTCATTTTAGCAAAAGGTGTCTGCTTAGCTGGCATCCTTACTTAGCCTATCACGCACCTTTCACTCACTTATACCAGAGGAAAGATCTCTCAAATCAAAGTAATATAACTCTACCTCCCACAAAGTAGAAAATGAATGAAATTGACATGAATTGAATGAAAATGGTCTGTCAATAATTAATAAGGTCCAATTAATTGATGCTCTCAACCAATTCAGGAATCTAATCCAAAATCCTCTAGAGAAAAGAGACCTTATTTAGGCTGAAGAAATGAAGATATGCTGGCAAAAAGTCCCCTTTTCTCTCCTGTTTGTTTGCAACTTGAGACAAGATGCATAGCACACAGGTAGTTTTAGAACAACTATCAATACACATACTTTCTAAAAATGCCTGCAAAAATCAAAACACCTTTCCTTTTTCCCCATTTGAAACTTCAGGTTGCTTTTAAATTTTGAGTCAGAATAACAGTGTGATAGGAACTTGATTCACCTTCTACATGGAATGGGATTGAGCCCATGTGAAATTTTCTATTATTAAAAAGCCCCTGCTGCCTTAGATGCCTATGCTGTGGAAAATACTTGTTCTGTTAACTTTGATGCAGTCATTAATGTGTTTCTTGAACAGATACTCCTCAGGTTTCTATACTCAGATTCATTCACTGAACCCGGATATCCTCAGCCTGTTGGATCTCCTCAGTTTAACCCTCAAACAGGGTCAGGACAAAGTGTCATAAAATTTACAGTTCAATGAAAACAGGCACAGTTCTTCAGTATTCAAACATCCTCTGTTTAGTGACACCTTGGCTGAACTGCCCTTTTCATTTTCTCAGAACCAGGGTCTTTCGGGTTTTCTGTGATAATGCATAAAATTCCATTCACAACTAAACATTCTTAAAGTCACAGAAGGATGGGAACAATACAAACCCAATCCAAATAAAGTCAGACAATCTCATAGGCTTGAAAAAAATAAAGCCTATAAAACTTGTTTCAACTTCAGAAGGAGACAGCTTGCCAGTTTCAGTGAAGCTTTGTGTATTTACCAGTGAGAATCTTGGCCAGCAAGCAGTGATGTAACAGTGTTTCTAAGGGAAATATTTTGTTCTTATTTAGAACACATAACTCAGTGATACTGAGATACAAACACTGGTGAATGTTATTTTGTGCAAATATTAGAAGGAGTAGACAGAGAAAAAGAAAGTAACTAAATGAGGTTGTAGCACCCCGCATCAAGGTTGTCTCCATTCTCTAAGCACTTTCTTCAGGCCACTTTGGAAGTACTCCCTTAAAAAACAAATCGCTTCCTCAGCCAAATGTAGATTCCTGGAGCCAGTATCTGCTGTAGTTTAATGCTATAATACATGCATGCTGCTACTATGCAATACTGAACTAAACGTATCACTCTAAACAACAAAGAAAAGATGGAAATGAAATACACACCTCAAGTACAAAACATAATATTCAGAGCAAAATTATAACTGAAAGAAAAATTTCATACACCTCAGTAAGGGTTAAGCAATCAACCGTGAGTCGAAGTACAGAAGCAGTGCTTACCATGAGCAGTCCTGTGCATTTCTGAACAACAGGACAAGTATAACCAAGACCTTCTTTGAAGCATATTCAACTGCTGTCCACAGTTTCATCAAAGTGATGTTAGAAACACGTATGAAGTAAGTCTAGGTAAGTCTAGCCCTTCAAGGTAATAATTCAAATGCATGGCAATTAGACACAAAAAGATATCTAATAATAAATTACACCACAATTTCTATGTCATATGCCTACATTTTAGCTAAAAAGCAAATAGAGCCAGCATACATTATTTCTAATGCCTTTTAGACACATTCAACCATTCCATGGCAAGAAAGTGCTCCCCACATACAGCCCTTACCCATAAAAAGTAGGACCGAAGAAGGTGTTATGTTATTATCCTGGGTTAGCCAATGTAGTTGCCATCAGTCAAGTACAGACAACAGTTTAAATTAGTAAGGAAATCAAGAATACTTCAATACAAATGGAAAAAAGCATTTCATCACAATCTCATTTAATAGAACACATTATCAATTAGTTGATAGTAGAGAAAACTGTTTCAAATTGGAAAGCCACCTAAATTATTGCTCTTAAATTAACTTAAAGTGCATTTCTGTCTGTTATACTAGCGCCAGCTTTTTTCAATCTTCTGTTGCAAGCTGAAAGGCAACAACACCAGAATCTCATGATACATCCCTTTTACTACCTTACTAGAAATTAAGTAATGACATAGAGTTAAAACATTTGCATTTCTTAACCTAGAATCCAAATATAAGAAAACACCCAAAATCTATTGATACTTCATAGTTAATATTAAAATGGCATTTGAAGTGCATTGTTTTAATGGTTACATACCATTAAATCTAAGAGATACTAAAAATGTCCTTTTAATAAACTGGTACGCATCACCATAACCATAATAATTTTTAAAACAATTTTATTTACTAGTGTGAAAGTAGGATGTTTTTGTCAATGTCTGTGATAATATCTCTGCCTCTTAAGTCTCAAATTATGTCACATGAGATGGAATTTATCTGTCTTGATGTTTAATAGAAAAATTAAAAGTCTAAATGTGTGCCAGTCACTTTAGGTTGCTTTTATTGCCAGTGACAAGAAACAGGCATCTCTAAAGAAAGAATTGTCTCATCTAAAGACAGAAATAAAAAGAGTCTATGAGAATCCTCCCCTGGAAGTCTCCATCTCTCTTCACTGACTAAAGAAGCCTATTGTGACCAGCTCAGATTTATACCACCTATATTTCTAGATGGCTAACATCATGGGAAATTAATCTCACTCTTGACACCCTTCTCAAATAGCATTTGGGAAAATTAAGCATAAAATGCAGAAAACCAGAATCACCAACAAGTGTAAGAATCAAAATACACTGTCCCAGAAAAATTCAAAAAACAAGACCCTCTTGTGAAAATAGCAGGGGATCTGTAAATTTGAAATGTCATACAGCGTTTGATCTCCAAGCCAGGACAGACTCAGTCATTTCTAGAAGATTAAGAATATACAGGGAATATTTTCAGAATATGCTGACAAAGTAATATGCCTCTTCTGAGTATGAGTAAGCAGCAGTTTTCAAAAGCTTATAATTCAGTGCAAAAAGGACAGACATTCAGAGGCATGGCAAAAGACACATCTTATAACCCATTAAGGCTTCCCTTTCAAATTCCAAGTCCATGCTCAAAAGCAAAGAAGAGGTCAGAGACCTTTTTTCAGACCATTTTTTTTTCCATTTTCAGGAATGATACACCCATCTCACAGAACCTTTCACAAACACACTCAGGCTATAGCAAAACTATGTGCAGAAAATGTATGCCAAATTAATGGAAGTTAAAATTCGAGAAAGCTGACATTTGAAGAGAGAGTACCTTTCTCCTAAGTATTTCAAAACACAAGGAAGCCCCTCAGTCACTCATGCACAGAAGACAGAAGGCTATGTTGTGAAGTCTCATTGTACATTTGCCCAGGTTTTACGTGTTTACATTGGCATACTCTTGAATTATGGATTGTCCCAGAATGGCCATTTGCAAGTAACTGAAAACAGAGCTTATAATGAAATTATTAAGTCACTTTATAGGTCTCATTGATCTCTAAAAAAACTTCAGGAAGACAGATATTTCTATTGCGGATTAATGGAGCTCGCCTGCAAGGCTTTGTTCCTAGTTATGTCTTTTTTTTTTTTTTCCAAGCATAAATTGATACTAAAAATGTATCTTTCTTGCCATGGATCAAGTAAAAAAGACGCTATTTTTAAACATCTAAAATCCCCATCGTGTGACTGTTCACATCACGTGAAACCTGGCGCTAATTCAAAGCTAAAAGATGATTTCACAGACTTCAATGTGATTTTCATAGTTATAATCACAAGTCTTTAAATATAATTTAACACATTTTAGAAAGCTTGCAAATTCTGCCATGTCTCATTTTAGCCAAAACTTAAGTAAAATACTAAAGTGAATAGCTAGATACTTAAAACAGAAAATTTTTTTAAAAAAATTAATGTCATAAGATCAAGTAGCAGAATATTTCTGATCTTGCTTACCTATAAATATCCCCAAAATCAGAGAATAGCTGAGATTGGAAGAGACCTCAGAAGCTCATAGAATCTAAAACCTGGATCAAGCAGAGTCAGATGCAGCAGGCTGCTTGTCCCTTAGGGTTTTGAGTATTTCCACAGATAGGGATTCTACAACCTCTTTGGACAAGCCTCTCCAGTGTTTGACCATCCTCAAGATAAGGAATTTTTTTATGTTATGTTTCAATGGAAACATAATTTAATAAACTGTATGCAGCTTGCACCCACTACCTCTCATCCCATCACCAGGTGTCAATGAGAGAAGTCTAGCTCTGTCTTCTTTACACCCTCCCATCAGGTATTTACTGTGAGAATGAAATGTTACTCAGTATTTCACTGTTCAGGAGACAAGGATTTTGTGCCTAAATTAGTCCAACCACTAACCATTCAATATCACCTAACCCACATATCATGTTTGGTGCTATACAAAATCAGGCTAGCATTTTCAGAATTCAGAAATTATTTACATATGCATGAATTATACAGTATCACGCCTGCACTATAAATCATGATATGACACCTGCTTACTTGCTAGCCATTTATGAACATTTACTGGTTTTAGAGACCTGAATTTTAACTTACAAAGGACACAAAAGACTGCTCTATTACAGTATGAAATGCACAACAAAACAGTACTTCACCATTAGATAATAAGTAAGGGTGCCTCACACACATTTTTTAACTCTTATAAATGGCAAAGCACTAAAAATATCTATAAAGTCTGAGACTATAGCTCACGAAGGAATTTAAGTTGCAGAAGCTAGCACAGCTACCATCATGTGCTCTTCCACATTTCTGGCTTCTAATTCCCACCCCCATCACCCTTTGTACCGTGACAACCCTTGAACAGCCATATGGGAGAAGGCTGGGATAAACCAACTGAAAACAAAACCAAACAAATAATTGGCTATTTTCAGTCTGATCCATTCTCCAAATTTATGAACACTTACAGTGCTGAGTGAGGGAGAATGACAGTATGGGGAGGAGAAAAGAAGCTGGCACTGCATCTTACACAGACGTGCCAGGTTAAAGTGTTCACTGAACATTTAGGCTAAAGCTAAGCAGTCAACACAAGCCACTCAGCGAGTAATACTGCATTCCTCAGTCACTGCTTTCAGAATGAGCTGGACTGGCCTCTGGAGATGCCTGCTACTCTCCTGAGGGTAAGCAGAATCTAGAATGACTGAGATACAGCTGCTTAGTTTCTACGTATCTAAATTAACCAATATCTAGATGAGTAAAAAATGGTAGAAAAACAGGGTTTTGATCTTACAGCACTTCACTCCCATTAACAACTGCCATTTGGAACAAAATAATTGTAGCATAGCTTACCATCACACTAATATCAAAAGGGTATGCATTTTCTGCATGGTCCACAAATTTTTTCCTAAACCATATTTTACATCTAGAAGCAATACGTTTCAGTGATGGGTACTGTATTCGTCCCACAGGGCCTATAAATCCACAGCAGAAACACAGCCACAGTTCAGTTATAAATCACTTACATTTCTTCAGAGTCACTTTGTCACTTTGCTGTGCTGTGGGAAGGATGGTCTTCTCCTTTTTGCTCAAACTGCTCCTCCTTCCAAAAGTGTCTGTCACGTCTATGGCAGATAAGGACAAAAGGTCCTTAACTTTCACTTAAAGTGATCTAAAGGTAAAAAGGGAAAGGAACACAGTAAGTGCAAGCATCCATATTGCATTTTATAGCAAGATACTACAACCATCTCTTTAAAACACACTTCAGCATCATCCTTACACATATGTACTGCACACGAAGGAAAAAATCCCACACATTTCACATCTTTCTTTCTTTGTATGAGACATGTAAAGTAGTCACTACTCCTAGAGCAGTCACCTGCTTCGCTTCTGAGATTCGTAATAACAAGACTGTATTACTTAGAAAAAGCAAGTGTACAAGTTAAAACATGATTTCACATTATTGATTATTGATTTTGTACCACAAAGACACTGTGAATACTTCTGGCTGGGTTCAAGCAGGCAATCACAATTTGTTGAGCACAGGCTCACTAGAAACCATCTTGGCTGGTCGCTATTGATAAACGTACTAATCTGAATCTTCTGCTAAACAAAACAATTCTCTATTGCACTATACCTTACTGCTCAGAAAGTGAGGCCTGGGGTCTATGATACATAGGCCTCATTGAAATTTCTTCATGAAAACTTAAAACTCACCACTCCGTCAGAGTCAAATCTATAAACCGTATGTTAAATATCATTGATAAAGGAATAAAGGACAAAGCGCAACAAGTCATTTGCCGCTGTATCAATCCTTATCTTGAAAAGTGTGCTGCACTCTCTTGTCCAGCACAGAACACAACAGAACTAATTAGCAAAGGTTCAGAGAAGAAAACATACATGATCAAAGGCTTAAAACAGTTTCCATATATGACGAAGAATCCACTATGCCACCAATATCCAGACTGGAAAAAAGCTGACTTAAGGAAGGGCATGACAGAAAACAAAAATCTGAAGAAGATGGAAAGACTGCACAGACATTGTATGTTCCCTATCCTTTGAACTCAAGAAAGCCTGCTAAAAGCCAAGTTCAGAAGAAAAACGGGAGTTTCTTCTCCACAAATTGTGCAACAGAACTGTGAACTTCTTCCCAAGGATGCTGCTTATGCAAGGAGGTTTCGTAAGCCAAGAGGGAGATGGAGGTATCCTTGGAAGATGGAGGTATCCTTGGAAGACAGCCACCACCAGAGATAGATGACGGCTTAAGTGAACCACTGGTCCGAACCACGATGACCAGTCCTATCTTCTTGTATATTCACTTATGTTAGTGCTAATTCAACAAATTTTACATCCATTTTACACTGATCTATTCGCCACTCAAGAACGAGAATTACAGCATTAGGTACACAGTGAGTCTAGTCTTAGTTGCATTTGAAGTACAGGCGAGATCCTTTTGAACACCAAAGTAAAATCCCATGGTTCTCTGTACTTTACTGTATGTTTAATAAAATTGATTGATTTTTCCAAAACACCATCAACACTGAAAAAATAAAGTAAAATCAAATGAGGTAGCAAAGTCTTACTGTAAAGCAGCAGTAGCCTTCCTCCCCCCGGTCCATAGTCCCAAAGCAGCCAGGGCATAGGGCTACAAAGCAAGGTTCTGCTTCTCAAGCTGTTTGCTGGTCTCATGGGTTTGAGTCTAACTTCATCCATGCGTTCCCACTCAGTTCAACACTTATATAAAGGCAGGTCAGCATCTCCATTTCCCAAGTTTCATCTCAAAGTAAACCTTAAAAATCATATACTCTGTATTCCAATATCTTCTCTTTTGCTTTAATCTCTAGGATACAGCAGTGTTTCTGATTTATTTTGGGTAAGTGCAGATCAATTAAAATTCCTTCAGGGAAGCCTTCTGAACCAGCAGAAAGTGAATGACTGTCATCAGGAACAAACACTTTTTGCTCTCATGGACTGGCATGTCACACTTTCGAGCAAAAACTATGCTAATTAATTCTATCCATACCCACCAGGTGTACCAAAGGAATATAAACAGTCCTTTCTGCTGTCTTACTAGATAGAGATCTTTGTGCCTGTGAACCAAGTATCCCTATATGTAGAGTTGTGCACTGGCACATTATATGAAGAAGCAGCCTGTACTAGCACAAAAAAACATAGCAGGACAGAAATAACTTTGTTCAGACATCAGTATGCAACCAAAATCCCTTTTGCAAGATGCATGAATTAATACCCTCAAACTTCACCCAAAACCCAGACATTTTCCAGTGTATCTACACACATACCTATTCATTAACTCTCTTTTTAGACCCTACAGTGAGGAATTTGAATAAATGACACTTTTTTTTGGTCAGTATGAAATACTGCCTTAAAGTATGTTTACTGTTCAATCTATTCCCCTCTCTGAAAAAGAAGAGGCTGCTACAACATTTGCTGTTCTATTTGCTTCTGCAGCTTAAATGGCTACACTGAGGATGAAAGGAAATTCACTGTACAGCATGCTAATGATCCAAGACTCATGTACCACTGGCCTATAGCAACATTTTAGGTCACCTCTCCCTTCTATTGTTTGTCCAGCTTTTCCGGTTAGAACATTAAGGGTAGGAATACAACCAGACAGCTCAAAAGGTACTCAAGGTCTGTTTGATATCCTTCACATCACTTTGATACTAACTATAAATAAGAGCAAGCTGAACCAAACAAGAACCACATGTCTCAGCATTGATATATGAGCAAAGACAAGCTTCTTGAAAAATGGCAAAATTTTGAGACATGGGTTCCAGGTATACTACAGAAGGTAAAATACTATTGCAGGATAAACCTACTGAAAACAATTTGACAGTAGCAATATCAATTCAGAATTATCATCACCATTACTTAAACACTAAGAACTACATGAGAACAAGTGGGTACCTACTGGTTGTCAAATAAAAGCCTTGATTTTTACTCTTTCCACATGTGGCTTCAAGTTACTATTAAAAAGTTTACAAAATCTCCCCAAGAATATCCTCTTGACAAGTGCACATAAAGGGGGGAAAGCTGATATGAATTTATCTCACTTGCAAGCATTAGAAATCAACAGCAAGGCCAAAAAGTCATGTAAACTAAGAATGCATTCTTTTCAACCATTTGTTATATAATATCACTCGAAGGTTAAATGAGCATTCATGCCTGCTTTAAAGATTTATTCCATATATTCCTTAATTCAACTATACCCTGGCAGAAATCCACTTACATCAAAGACACATAGAGAAGTTTTTACACGAAGAATTTCTTAGCTTATTTTTTTTATTTCAGAAACAGCACAGTGATACAAGTAATCTGCAATTTTGAAGACATTAATATATTTCAGAGTACACACATATTAATTTGGGATATTAAAAGCTACACTTCTGTGCAAGCTCACACCATCCCCATAAATTACCTAACACACAAAGCAAAAGCTATGCATCAAAAGGTGATCTTATTAGCATAACAGTTAAGCGACTTTTTCGGCAATTCATAAATATAGAGTTGCATTTCAAAGGGATCCCAAGTAAGTGCTAAGAAAATACTTTATCTCTTGATTGTCATGTATTTTTCAGTTTGCTGAAGAAAAATACATTAGAGAAAAAGTATTTGAGGACTATACAAGGAAGTTTCTTAACTCTTTTTGGATTAATATGACATATTTCATTTTTGTAGATAAGCATCCTATTAATTTTACTTTCAATACCTATAGCCTACTCGGTGTAAGTAAGTAAAAACATAGAGCATAATGTGGTCTGATATCACAGCATATAAAATCAAGGACTGGATTGGAGTCTTGAGTTTGGTTTGGTTTAAGATTGAACAATATTTACTCTTGTTTGTATAGACTGCCTACTGTAGTATTACAGTCCTGTGTCTTTAGAACCACGTTTATCTAAAAGCCTTTACCCAGAAATCTTATCTCAAAAAACATAAACTCATGAAAATAATTACTGCTTTGCCATTAAATGCCAAAAAATATTGCTAAGAAAGATGTATTAAAACAGTGACAAAAGACATAAGTGTATCTGTGCTGAAGTCCCTTCCAGATGATCTGCGGTATCATTGTCCTAATCCGGAAACGAGAGAATGAGTAAACAAGAAATCAACCATTATGTAAATAAGTAAAGCAATAAAGGTGTTATATTGCAAACTTCTCTAAATGTTGTGCTATTAAACTTTTTGTTTGGTTTGTCCGCATTTTAAGAAACCTTATTATGCTATGATCAAAAAAAACAATGCTTCAAAAAACATCAGAGTTGGCACTACTTCTCTACTCCTACATAATAAAGAGAAAGGCAGGACAAATTATCTATCTACACGTAATAGAGTCGTTCTACTATGCATCAATGCCATGAAGATAATCAATAATCTTCTCTATGTTTTTATACAGATCTCCTGCAGGACCTGAAAAGACATGTCAAAATTTGTAATATTTTAAAATCTATTCCTTTCATCAGCTCTATAACAAATTCTTCAAATCTTCAGATTTTGTATTATCACTAAGCATTAGAGAAATATTCCTCATTTTTCTTGCAGATTTAGTCAGTACTTATTTAAACTATATTGACCAGAAATACAACCTTAAACTGAATGGCATGAAAACAAAAGAAAGACCTACATCTAAATAGTTCCTTGCGTGGCTACCTGTCTACCATCCCAAATGAAATTATATATACGACATGGATGAGAGAAGACACAGGTAAATTAGCTCTACCAGGAAATCCACCAACCAAGACATAATGCTGGATTTGGGAAAAATACATGTAATACTTGGTAAATTGTTGTTTAAACCAAGATCCAAGCTTGGGAAGGTTAAATAGCTAGTGGTAAATTTGTATAGTACTTTTTGTGGAAAATACGTCTGGGAGTATTTTACTCCAGTCATCACCAGTGGGAAAAGTGCCACCTCCTTCCCCTCATATTCCTTCCAGCTCCATCTGCCCTTCTCTTTCTAACATTAGGCTGTCATTCAGCACAGGGACATGCAGCAGGAGCTAAAGAAATGAATGCTGAGCAGTTCAGTGTGATTCCACACAAGAAGCATCACACACAATTCAGACCATCAGGGTTATGTGATCAACACCAACACCAATGTGATGTTAGTATGAATTCAAGTTTGGTTTTTTAATCCACCTCATTGCTAACTAGTTCGGATCCCTATCACTTGAGAGAAGATTACTCATTACCATACAGTACTGTTATGGTGCTGCAGCACTCCTGTATTACTGGTAGGGGTGTAAAGGGTTTCTTCAGAGAGAGAGATGTGAGAAATTCAGTAAAATTTCATTTGGCTTTTTTACCCTCTATTTCTCCTTTTACCCTTTATTTTTTCTTCCGCTATCCCTTTTGCTGAAAACACTGTCCCCTTATGCAGCCCTGTGAGGAACACAACACGTGCATGGAGCCAGCAGGGACAGGAAGACAAGAGGCGAGCATTCAGTGACAGCCGGGATCCCTCCTTGTCACCTCAGGCAACGCCAGAATGAGGGATGGGCTTAGGCGGGATGGAGCGAGAGTCAGTGATGCTGAAGCCAAAGGTACAAGGGCATGAGGTTTTAAAAACAGATTATGAGTGATTAAACTCTGGAGACCGTGGCAGGCCAGACAATAGGAGCATATGTTTATTTGAGGCAATAATTTACATTGTTATGAAGAAGAAGGTAGAGTTTAACTAAAAATGTGAACATGTCTCTGCTTGATCTTGTGGACCTGTTTGCTTCTTGGTGCTCTAAAGAGGATGGCATCCTTGGGATATCTTTGACTTCAACATTTTTCTTCTGAACTTTGGCAGATTAAGATGTAAATAAATGTTGATTTACACTGTGGAGTTTTCTAGGAGAGCTTGATTTATTTTATTGTCATCATTACATTGGCTGGTATATATTTCTCTCACAAAGCAGTGCAAATCACTTTTCTGAATAAACGCTATTAGTACTTTCTACTTCATTTCCAGAGCATAGAGAGGTCTGGAGGTAAAGGTAAAATTTCCAGAGCATGAAGCAGCACAATGACTTAAACCACTCTAATCTGGAGCCAAATCAGCCCTAACTTCCCTAAACTTCTTCAGCTCCACCTACAAACTATCACTTCTCCCTTATGTTGACTTTAAAACAGTCCTGCAAAACAAGTGACCAACTTTCGACCAAAACACGGTCATCCTTGCTAGGGCAAGAGAGGAGTGAGGAGACATAACATGGATAAGGTGGGATCACACAACTGTTATGTGGCATGGCTCTGTCTGCTGTGGAAGCTCAGCTGGCATGTCTTGGGGTGTAGCCTGATGAACATTTCTTCCAGTGGCAGAGGCAGGACCAGTACCACCTCACCCTTCCCAGCATGGGCCATTGAGCTGTGCCAAGGAAAGCGTGCATGGAGCTACATGGTCAGCCATACTGGCGAACTAAACTAGATTTAAAAAGTAAACTGGCTAAATAAAAGCTGCTTTCAAGTTTATGGAGTCCATCAGACCCACAAAACACTGTGCGAACACTTTTAGAGGTACAGCAATGAGGAGAAGGAACCAAAAGATGCTTAAGCCAGTACCACAGAACTAAAGAAGTGTTTACCACCCCATGGTCTGATTAGCCTGTGGAGTCCAGCGGTCAAAAGCTATCAGATATCACTGCAGCCTATCAAGCACCCTCATTCCCAGCTGCCTCCTCCTTCACTCCTCTCCAGCCTACAAAGACACACTACAAAGAACTGCAAAGACCCACACGGCAAATGAGATGGAAGTGCAGTCCTTGGGGCACAGGTGTAGGCTCCGTGACAAGGACAGACTGCAGAAGGGCAGCAAGGGCTATAGCATTAACACATAGCAGCTGCTGGGTTTGATTTACATGTCTTAGAGAACTGGGGCCCATTATTAGAGTGGATGTACACCAGCCTGGAATGCTTTGGTTTATTATCATTACATCTGTACAGAGGTATGGACACACTTGTGTTCAATACCCTAAATAGTCCATTGTCAGTATTTATATTATTAAACTGAAAACTAAATCAAAGAAAAAGTCTAGTTTTTCGTCTTAAGATTAAACAACTTTTTTAAATTTGTAAAAGGAAACCCTAAATTCTACTTTCTATCCCTTTTCATTTTAATGATATTTGATTCTTACAATTTTTATTACTTTTTTTTCCAAATGACACGGCTGTACTGTATCTAATGTGAAGTACGTAATTTACATATAAATCATCTACACCATTTAGAGCACACATAAAATAATTGTGATCCATCATTCCATTAAATTATTGTCCACCTTTTAATAGTTTTTGTTTAAGAGATACAGGATGGCAATCATTAAATGAAACTTTAATATGAGCCATTAGTTTGTAAACAGAGCAGCAGAGTACGGTATGATGGAACTCACAGTTCAAGAAATTCTGGGGTTTATGTTTAATAATTTTACGTTTGCTTTTAATTTTCCACATGATTAAAAACTAATAATTAAAACAAAAAAACCTTAGAGAAAATAGGGGAAAACACCTTATCTGCGTTTCTCTTCCAATTCCATTTGGACAACAGTATTTCCTAAATATAGCCTATTCACTGCTGGATATGTAATTACCTTCAGCTCATAGTCTAGACATTAATGCTTTCGTAGTATTTAAGACTCCTTGTAACATGCTTGCTGCTTTAAGTAAGCAAGGCTAAATCTTGACCAGATAAATTAGCAAAGAATGCAATAAAAGCTGCAATAAAAGAACTTTATCCTCCAAACCTTCAAGTTGCTGCTAAATGAGATTTCTTTGAAATGCAGATCAGTTGAACTAGATTAGTGAATTTTAGCTCCTGTCAACATCATAACAAAATACAAATACAATTGTTCACTGGCCTTATCTCCATGCTTCCATCTGCTGCCTTGTTATTTACTTTCCTTGATTTACTATGCAGATCTAAATAAGACACATCAAGGAGGGCTTACAACACAATGGCTTCTTAAGCTTTACATCAAGGTATTTGAAACTGAAGCCCTGAAAGGGCTGCCATCAAAGACATATCTCTAATGAACTTCCATATCAGAGAGGTTTGGTATTTAATACTGCTGTGAAAAGAAAAAGCTACAAATCAGAATGGCCTATGAAGGAAAATGTCTGCAAATCTTGATGAGATTAGCACCTACCAGAATTAATATCCCAATAAAAATGATATCTGGTTCACTGAAGAGTTAAAATTCCAACCTTTGCAAAAATAATGCCTAGTGTCAGACTGGGAAAACTCAGCTGACAAGGTTGAAAGGTCAGGGGGGTATTCTTTTTGTCCACAAAATGTTCAAAAAGCGTTTTTGCTGGTGGATTGATTAAAATACTGTTGACAAACTAGCCGTGGAATGAAATAATTAACAGACGACAGCGCTACTGTGGTACTTTCTGCAACAGCGGAATTTTACAGTATCTTTAAAAAAATTAGCAGCAAATTCATGGTAAAATAACATAATCTAAAATGACAGCATGCAACATTTCTTCATCAATTTTACTATTTCCCTTTCTCCCCCACAGCAATCTGTGGCAGTGCAGGATAAAATCTTCTGTCAGTTTGCTTAAAAAAAACAGTCCCTAAGTGCCATTTCTATTACATGCCACAGCCCTACTTGTGAAGTGCAATAAACAAAGAAGTTTCCTCCTCACGATTTAAACTCTCTCTACATACCTGATAAATTAAACAAATACAAACATCTTACAAGTTTCCAAAGCCCAGGCACAACCTCGTGCAGTAAACCCCCAGATCTTGCAATGTGCTGCCATTTGACAGGAATTTTTTTTGCTGGGCATTGAAGTACATAAACAAATGATACTTTTCTTTCTTAAGAAAACATTTCAATCATTTATGTTCTTCTATAGCAGGGGAAGATCCCAGAAGCATGTTATGTATTGTGGATCAATCAGCTCCAAACCAAAGTAGACATGTTGTATGCTCCAGTGCCTGGAAATCATGCTGCAGGCTCACCAGATGATGAAAACAGAGGTATGCAGTGTAGGGGAGCCCCACATGGCACCCGCTGGCTTCTGGGCATGTCAAACTTCACAACTACCCTACAGTCAATGACAGCAAACACCTTCCCTTTACTTCTTGCCTCCAAACATGTACTTGTCTTTCTACCCTTCTTCCAAATTGCAGGCAGTCTTCCAGAAACAAAGCCCCCAAAGAGAAGCAACATCCCATGGTTGTACTGCAGAAACTGCAGTTGTCTTCTTGCCGTATTTCATTTTGTACGGGTTATGTTCCAGGCTTACTTATGGCCAAGAGAGACCACTACTTTTCCTTGTTTAATGAAATGACAAAACAACAGATTTGCATATGTAGAAGCAGGTGCTGTAACAGGTTTGACGACTCTTGACCTAAAGCATGTAAAATGATTTATCAGCAACAGCTGTCCCTAAGGTATTTGGGCTCTGACGGACAGTCAAAACTTCACCATCTGCACCGCCGTGTGTTAAAAATGACAATCTGAATTAAAAGCTGGTCAACAAATCTCATATAACTAATGCCTTCCATATCCTCATCCATATGTTGAATTCCCAAGACACACAACACTTAGATTATCTATTATAAATACCAGTCTTTAAATCTAAATAAAATAAGACAATCTAGGAAGATGTGAAAAGCAAGTTCGTGGCAGTTGCTACTTATTCACAAAACACCTGCTCAAATAATACTTTGAATGTACATAAGTCTGAAATGCTTCTACGATTTCACAGCACAATATAAACATATGTTCTTTCAAAGTAGCATTATATGTCTTTTCAGAATGAAAAAATAACTACAAATATCTACAAAGGCTAATATAGTGCCTTTCTTGAATGCCCTGACAAAAAACCTGATTGATAGCAAAACATCTCACAGCACCTGTGTGTGCTCTGCACAGTGAAGGTATCCCAGGGTAATGAGGTTTACAGTTTGTGTTCTGGTTTTTCTGTGTGAAGGGGAAATGTGTTTTTTTCCCCCAGACCAGAGAAGGAACCTGAGAGTCTGAATATGACCCCTTGGTGAACACAGTGACTTGTTCTGGAGCTATGCTAGCAGAAGGTAGCACCATATGCCCCGAGCCCCAACTTGGATGCTCTTTCTACAGTCTAATGTGCTTGTCAAAAGATGTTAAAATCACAGATTTACTTTCTCTGGATATATTTTATCATTGTAAAAAGCAAAAAGAAAAGCAAATACAATGTATTATGACTTACATAGACTATTACCCAAAATATACTTCCTTCAGTTAAAACTGTAAGACCATTTTTAATCAGTGAACAGTGATGCATTTAACATTACAACAATCTTGTGCTTGATATCAATCACACTTATTTTAACTCTTATTGATTACAAACCACATTCTACACTTCAGTGTTAATAATTTTCCTTCTCATACAAATGTGGAAAAATGCAGCTCATTACCTGAAAATGAATGAAAATTTGCTCCACTGAATCTCACAGATCTTTTAATTATTTCATTTTAAAGACTCAGAAGACCAGAGATCTTACCAATGCAATAAAGGAAGGAAAATTACTAAAATAAGAAAAAACTCATCCATGGAGCACATACTGGAAGCAAATCTAAAATAATAAAAAATGTACTTCATAGCATTTCCATAGATAACTTTAAATGTGGTGGAACACATTAATTCATGTGGTTGTATTTTGGCCTTTAGTTTTTTAGAATACAAGCATTTTTTTTTTAAAAAAGTATATATATATATACACATGCACATACATATATTTGCAGGCACTGCTGAAAGACAGGAGGTAGTTTTTTCTGAAGTAAATAATAAAATTATCTTCCAGAATTTTGTAAGATTAAAATATCTTTCAAACAGTTACAATTTCTTGCAAAAACAATGAAGATTTGAAAAAAAAGAAGCACGATTTATTTACTCACTAGATTGTAACTGTCTGTCGAGAGATACGGTGATCCCCTCAAGAGCATAAATATTTAGACAAATTTTAAAATGTGTATTATATACTTGACAGAAGGTATTTACATGACAGCCCAGAGCTTAAGCAATCTGATATGAAATATTTCCCCATAAAACAAAATCAAGTTAGAAAAAAAGTGCAGCTCAGCCACATAAAGAGGCTTGAGATTAAAAACATAAGCATTTAGAAAGAGATAAGCCATATAAGTGTTTGAGTCAAAATTGCTATAACCTTCGTCCTACTTCCCAATTCACTGGATCCTGTGTATGAGTGTATGAAAACAGAAGATGAGCAGCACACAGCATTTACTCTGTGTCTTCTTTTACTAAGCTGTTTGATTGCCTGCTCGTTATCTGTTCCCAGCGGTGCCGCATCCCAGTCAGGCAGAGAGGCCCCGGCATGGCAGGGATGCCCGTCTCGCCCAGCCACCACGGGGAAGGTCAGGGGCTGGGCTAGGAAACCTCCCCTCTCCTGCCTCGCAGGAAGCTGGAAGCCCAGCTCCCTGAACTACACTGACAAGGTGATGTCCAAGAGAGACAGAGATGGGTAAAAGACGGAAACAAGCCTCGCAGACCTTGTTGGCAGGGGTGGATTCCTGCCATCTCCCTGAAACACAGCGGCACAGCTCTCCCCAATACAGATGCTGCGGAAGCTGAGGGCTCATTTATCACTTCGTGACCTACCGTACTTTATCTTGGTGGTATTAAACATACTTCATATTTTGAGATCAGATATTTTGTCTTGGATTTTGGCAGTAACACACACATTCATCAATGACAATTCTAAAACACCACCATGACTCAGGAGAATCCTTCCTCCCTCCACAAAGACCATGAAGAGTGAGGCTTAGGACCTCAGAGCAGCCAAAACAAACTGCCAACACATGAGAAACATGTACAGAAAAATCTGGTAAATAAACCTAATGGCATAATCTCCCACTGCATTTTGTTCTTTCCAAAAGGCAGATGAGCTTAGGAAAGAACACTGCTGGCTCAATGCAGCCACTGGGCACTTCATAATCATGAACTGCTGCCATCAAGCAGCAAATTTCCAGAAAACAGGTGTGAAAGGTTTGTAAGAATACAAGTATCAAAAAGCTATCATGTGAGCATGGAGGACCTTTTACACTCTTGTAGGGAAAACAAGTAGCTCACGAGAACTACGTTGATTAAAAGAAGATGCAAAAACAAAGACCAAAGGGATTAACAAGGAGCGAACCTAGAGTCAAACACTAAACTGGAAATGCCTGGTTAAATAATTTAGGTTTGAACCATTTTTACTTGCTTTCATGCAATACTAAAATCAAATTCATCCTACCTAACTTTAAACATCTACACAGGATACAATCTCTACCTTACACAGCACTCCTAGCAGAGCCTGTGGCTTTCCTCTGTACAGGATGCCAGGGAGAGGGGCCCTTCCAGCTCAGGAGCATTAGCAAAGCGCCTGATGATTGAATGGATGAATCCAGCCACTGCTAGGACGAACCACAAGAAGGAGAGAACTGCAAGTTATTTGGAAGAGAAGAGGAATTGTTGGATACTTTTCCAAACATAATGCAACTTGAGTTCGAAAAAAATTCAAATTTAATGAACAGCAAAAGATTCTTGTAGTCCAGACTGCACATCAAATTTTACAATGGATATCTCCACAGAGGAACACTGATTTATTTTTTCCCTTTTATTTCAGACTATTTAAGTGTCTGTTATTGAATTCTGTGAACTTAAGGGCATTTGCTAAATTAGTTTAGATACAGAACCAAATGTTTTGCTATATTTGGTTATATCTTTCAACATTTGAATATATTAAAAGCTAGGAAATGAGGGTGAAAAAATGCTGAGGATATTTGTTTTTAAAGCCCCAAAACAAAAATCAAAATCCCAGCACATATGGACAACATGTATTTGTGGACTATAACAAACATAGCAGTTGTCAAAGAAATTATTTCTTTTTCTACTCTCCTTTCAAATTATAAAGCAATCTTAATATTGAAAACTGTTGTCTTCTGTAAAAATATGTGTGGCTTATGATGTACACAGAACAGTTTGTTCCCACAGACTTATTTACTTAATATATTAAGTAGCTCAGAGAGGTAATCTTAATGCTTGCAGCACATAAAATATTGATTATTAATATTTTATAATAAAATAAGGTGACAACTAGTAAATTGTCAGATATAATCTCTCCACTAAAGTCTATTTCCTTTTTGTTTACATACAACAATTCTCTTTTAAAATTTAAAAGCGGAATCTTAAAAGCAGAAAAATACAATTACGAAATGTTCTTTAACTGCAATTAAATTCCAAGGTTGCAGAATACTGTATCTGTCCCAATTTTAGAGAACTGCTTAAGGCATCTGCCAACCAAGTTTCAAGAGGATTAGCTGTAATGAAAATGCAATATATGTAAATACAACCACGTATTTAAATGTCAGATATTTCAAACACAATAGAAAAATTACAAATTCAAAGTTATCTTTTCAAACATAATTCTATCAGCTCCTTCCATGAAAGATAAAAACTCGGAAACAGCATTTTTATACTGTACAAAACACACAATGTGGCAACATATCAACTTAGCCTTCTTAATGTATCTCATTATTGAACTGAACGTGTTTTCTTTATAAACACACAACATACCCCATCTTTAACACCAATTTCACATACTTCAGATTCACCTTGTAGATTCAGAAGAATCTTGTTCCTTGTGCTAAAGTCAACAAAAGTAAGGTAGATTATGAACTTTAAAACACATTTTCCTCTGTGCTCTTTGGGTATCTTGTTTACTTGACATGATGCACAATATTAGCACAGGAGAAAGAATACAACTACAAAAGAAAACAAAATCACGCAGCTAAAACTCTTCTGACTTCAGACACATTTTTCTCATCTCTGGATGTGGTACAACCTTGCTGTGAACTATTAGCTTTCTAGTACTTAGAGACAGACGGTTTCATACTGCTCAACAGAGATTACTGCTGTCTATCTAAATAGGGCTTACAGTGGCATCAGCATATTTTATTAACTCAGAACCATAAATCCTATTCTTATGTGCTTTCAAAGACCAATACTCCTAGGGTCAGTTAAATTTACAACAGAGTGGCACCTACAAGAAAGAAGCTTCACAGTAAGGATATGCTGCTTTCCCCATGGAAATTCTTATATCTATTGAAAGTTTAATAACACTTCATCATTGACACTAAACAAGAGTTTTCCAAGCAGATTTTCAGCTCATTGCAACATTACACAGTACCCCAACATACTTTATAATGCCTCACAACAGAGGTTTTCTTCATGTTTCAAAATTCTCCATTCTTGGCATGACGAGCAGATCTTAACTTCTTCTCTTCTGTAAAGCTTTATGTATAAATGTAGGCTGTTATCAAGGCTCTAAAATTTGGGGATTTGATTTAAAAGTAATAAACCAATTTTAATCAACTTCTTGAATTGCAGACTTCGTTTACTATTTTATCTTCTATTTTAACACAACGTTATTCACTAGAACTTCACTCTCAAGTAACAATATAACAATTCAATGTTATCACAGCTATGAAAAGAAAAACAGAGCTTTGAAGCTACTTGATTTTGTCCTATCAGAATTGCCATTTTGTACTGACTGCAGAATCTACTTAATTTGGTATTTTGCAACAAAAAAGTAAAGAGACTACAAAAAGTAAAGAGCCAGAAGTAAACATTTTGATCAACCTAATTCACTTCCAAAAAAACCCACCAAAACTCCTGCTGTTCCTTTTTAGAAAAAACCTTGGCATTTAAAGACAAAATAAGAGCATTTGCGTGACTTGTTCACATCAGATAGAATAAGAATCCTTCCTAAATGTAGAGAGTACAATTTTTTTTTTTTATAGTCCATGAATAATATTTAAGGAAATGCTTAAAACACTTAGCAAATACTTTGACTATTTAGCAGCCTCACCAATATAGCTGCTTAGACACCATGGTGATGTGCATCATGTACAGACTTCTGCAAACGCATCATCAACTCAACACAAGCATGCTAGCATAGAGAGAAGAACAGCACTCAATTATCCTGCATGCAATGAGGTAGGTGCTGCAGGATTACACAGTGCATCACTAGGGAACTGGGCAAGAGCTGAGTCCAAAACACGGATGACTTGTATGATGTTCATGCCAGCAAAAGTATGGTTTGAAACAAACTAATAAAGTGGTTGGCTGTCCAAAACAAAACCAAAACTACGCATGCTATATACTTTAGGGATTAAGACTTCTAGTAATATGAAATTCAGCTACCCAAGTAAAATTACACAGAAGCTCCTTTCTTCAGATGCACTGCAGCCTACATCTACATGAACACCGTGCTGACTCTGAGCAAGCAGCCACAATCTCTGCTTTCTTATATCTCAAACTCGGTTCTTAGTAGGTTTTTCAATTTAGAGATTTCTCAGTTGGGCAACCCCCACTTCGCCAACTGTTTTGCAAGAACGTCATCCTTAGAGACACTGCTCACAGTGATGCAGGTGATCCTTTAAAGCCAATTACTGCTCACAAAATTGTTCCTTAAGATGGGGCTAGTAGTTCAACAGCTCACTACTACCACAAAAGGAGTACTTCCCACCTCTTCTCACTCTGCCCTTCCACATCAGCCAGCAGCTCCCACTGCTTACCTTATAAAGTCTACAGCAATCTCAGATCCCTCTGTGAGCCAACTGAGTTCACAGAAAAGGAAGAAAGCCTACACAGGCTTCTGCTAAATTAGTTTTTCACTGTTTTGCTGAGTTAACTTGACGCAGAGAAGGGTCTGCTGAGCTCTTGGGTCAGATGAAGCCCAAGAGAGGTCACAAGCCCACATATAAGAGCTCACAGATGTGAGAAGAGGGAGGAGGATGGCAGGCTGAAGACAGGGGACCAGAGGAAAACTCTTCTCTTAAAAATTGGCAACAGCATATAGTAAGAAGAGATCAGCTATCCGTGAAACTACAACTCTGCTCCAAAACTGACTGTCTCCAGTTCAGTTCTTACAATGAATCTACTTCTAGTTCATTAATACATTATCTCTTTACTTTTTCAAGCACAGGAATTTTTTTCTTCCAAAGACCCTAGCTCAGCCTTGCTTCTCAGAGAATACTTGGGTCCACTGTCTGTAAATGTCATCAGAGCACTGGCTATCTAGTATGTCCAGCACCTACTGCAATCCTGGTCAAACAAGCCCAGATTCACATTTCTTCCCACCCTCATGATGATCCCTAGCTAAGACAATTGGAGAGTTACAGTCAAATTGCTACTCAATCTGTCTCATAGTACAGAGCATCTAAATTTATATGCCACTTCCTTTCAGTTTACACAACGGAAATAAGAGCTGGGTTTGTAAGTTATTTGTTTGTTTGTACTTAGAAGAGGTGGGGAGGAAACAGAGAACAATAAAAGGAAAAAAAGAGCATTTTACTGAGCCATCACGTATTCCATACAACTGTTCCTGGATTTGCCAAAGAGATTTACTTACAATTGTAAGTACTGTGCTCTTATGCTCACTTTCAGTGTGTATTAAAGCAAATTGCAAAAAACGTGGGGTGGGGGGGGAGAGGACATAAAACTGCTTTGTCAGTAGTGTGAGCAAAGGCTACTGCAAACCAAAACATGCAACACCGAGAACTCTTAATTAATTTTAGTGAGTTTTTGGAAGAAAGGTCTCACACTTCCTGAAAGTAAAAGACAAAGAGCTTAAGCAGAGAAATGTCACTTTGGCAGGTATTTGCAGAACTAAGCATCATTTGCTCCTGCTGATAAACTGCAAGCAAGACTCACAGGCAGACATTAACTAAAGGTAATCCTTTAAGTCATGGAGGCCAAAGATGTCACGGGTGAACAGATGGGGGCAAAAAATCATCAGAGTAGTAGAACCTGGTTTCACTGGTGACATTCAGAGCTTTCCAGGCTACAGCATAGCTCCAAATTAATGATGACTAAGCATTTCATCAACAATTTAAAAAACAGTTGTTCGAGCTTTCAACGCTTGAAACTAAGCTTTAAGGTTTTAAGAACACAGAAGTTTTTACACAGTTTTTCCAATACAATCCTTGAATCCTTTCTTTAAGGAAAAGTGGCTTTTGAGAATGATTTATTATCAAGCTAAAAGCCTATGCTGCCAAGGAGAAGATAAGATCCTCCAAGGGAAACTACATACTGTATATTGCCAAAGAATCTGCAGGATGCTGCAGGTCCAGATCCAGACACACATCCAGCTGCTGATGCACGTTTCTTGGTTGCAAAACCAACTACTCAGTCCATTTTGATTCTTCCTACTCACAGCAAACTAAAGGCCAATTTTCTACCCACAGCAAATATCCATAGTTCTTCTAGAAGAGCATCTGTATTCTCCCCTTGACAGCTGAGCGAGTTCACTATTAAAGGCACTATGTGTAATACTTGGAAGATGTGAATATAACATCTAGACAAGTGTAAGATACCGTTCTGAACATAAGTATATTTTCATGCAAATTAAGGCATTATGGAAATTCAAACTTCAATATGATGACATTAGTGATTCACACAAACTCCCATGATTCACACAATGCCTTACAGGATAATTTGAGAGAAATTTTGTCCAGAGAAAAGAGTTCCAAGTTTATTCTTTCATTTTACCACAATACCAAAGGATCTCTCCTATCACACGACCGTCTTACTTGTTTCCCCTCTGAAATCCTGGAACTGCAAGAACTACCTGGAAGACGGCCCTGCAGCAGATCTCAGTACACCAGCTCTGTGGGTGACTCCAGGTGAAATCCTATTGCAAGTGAAGTTTACCTCCGAGCCCAGTCCTTCATGACCTCCATCCTTCCCAGCCTGCTCCCTTCCATGTTTACTGGGCTACTGGCTGGACTGTTTCAGAGCAGCATGTATCAGCACGAAACTAACAACACAAATACAGCTACAAAAACTATAGCATATTTATCAACTTAGCACACTGAAAAGATTTAGAGAAATCTAAGGCATATTGGAGCTGATGCACAGAGATTACACTGAAGTGAGATGGTATCACGGCATTTACTGAAAATTTATCTCAATCTCTGATTTCTCTTCTGCAATTTCTCATTTCATTATTTTAAATTTACAGAAGTATCTCTGAGATACTCCCTCTGATGATTCTTCCTACTTCTTTCCTAGTTCCAGTCCTTCAAATGTTGTCCCGCCTTTTGTATCTCCTTCAGAAAGAAGGGCAGCTTTCACATGGTACAAGTCACTGCTCTCCTGCTTTCATTCCTACTGTTCATATTCTTTATTATTATGTTTAACAGAAAGAAGGAACACTACAGGTTCCTATTGAACAAAGAGATTTACAACAAAAATAGAAAACTGAGATGGCATAAAGGCACTGGAGTTTATAGGCAGCTGCGGGAGACAAGAGCACAGGAACACCTGGGAAAAAGTAAGGTGTGATATTTAATGCCAAGGGAGTACTCTCTCAAAATCTTAAAATTTCTCCTTTTTGCTGTCCACAGCACTCAGCACTCAGACCTTCTACCGAAAAACATTTCACAGGTGCGTCAAGAAGCTCTACGTGGATACAAGCGATTTTACTATAAGCCAGGAACATCTAAAAATATGCCATTTCCCTTGTAAGAATGATTTTTTTTTACTAGCTTATAGCTTTTTAATTTACACCAACAATATTTGCACCACTAGGATTCACTGTGGTATAGCCAATTCTCAAAATGTTATTACAAATATTTTTATACCAGCTTTCATACATTTCATGTAACTCTAACAGAACTTCATGCCTTAAAAAAAGAAGTATGTGTATTTCATATCAGAGATGGAATAAGGTTCAAAAATGTATCTGAAGTCTTCAACCTAAGGACAAAGTTTTTAAAAATATCAAAAATAATGAACACTTCATACATTCTGATGCCTCTGAATTTTACATGAGTTCCTAAAAGCGTGTGATAATAATGTCTGAAACGACTGAATTAATTTTACTGTCCTGTTCTGATTCTGAAAGGTGACACTTGTAACATTCCTTAAATAACTGGGACTCAGACAGAGATGACAGTGGTGATTTTTCATAGAAAAGAGAACCTAACTTTGTTACAAGGCATAAGGAGAGATGCAGAAAGCCAAGCAAGAGCTGGAAATAAGGCAAAGGTTGTGCAAGTCTCCACCAAGTTGGAAGGGTCATCCTCAGTGCTAATGCACCCGAGATCTGAGTTTACAGTATAGGATGACTACAGAGCTGGCATCAAACCAAAAACCATGGCTGCATAGTTAAGAATCTTAACAGGGTTTGACTTGTATTCTATTCTGAGTTTTAGGAATGTTACACAAATTTGTCAGTCTCGAGAGTATTGTAACAACTAGAAATTCCACATGAATGAATGAATGTTAAATACCTTTGCTCAGAAGGAAGGTGCTAACATAAAAGCACAGGACAGGTGGAAAAGCTAAGCACTTCTTGTCAGAGATAGAGTCCTATCTCATCCCTCTCACCACCTCCCTTCTCTATAGGCGTCCATTTCACTGCCAGTACGGACGGAGGCACAGGATAAAAGAAAGCAAGAACTTTGATGGCATTTCACAGAGCTGCTCACACTCATGAAGCCCCAGTGCCCTGGATCGGAAGGAAACACCTGCAAAACAACCTGCTATGAACATGGAACTCCCGCCTGAAATATTACTTCAGAAATTTAAGTATGAAGGATGAAAAAGCTGGAGGAGCACTCAGCTGCTCAGTATAAACTAGAATTCTGTTTTCTTTTCTTTCACCACACCATGTTTCCACCTAAAGCATGGTGTTAAGTCTGAATAAACCTATTTTAATGTTAAGCATGTTCAGTGTTGAGGGCAAGCTCAATGGAAGTGAAATGGACACACCTACCATAATTACTCAGAGAAGGTAGTGTATGGAGGAAGTACCAGGAATGCTTGCGGACAACCAGACAAAACAGCCTCTTACAGGGAACAAATCGCTAAGACAGGAACTTATAGCTTACTTTCAGCTACACTTGAAAATATCATACACAGTACCAAAAGAGCAGTTAATAGATTCCTTGCCTTTGTAATGCAGGTTTTGTATTACCTAAAACAATTACTGTAGCCACCAATGATTTTACAGTATCTAGCAAGTTACACTTTGATTACTGTGATTTGTTAACTAGTTTTGCTTAAAATAATTTGGTAGGCATTTTAAAAAACTAGGCTCAGACCTTCTCCACTGGATAGAAAAACATACAAAATGTTTAATGAAATAGAGTAACTACATACTCCATTAAGCACATAATATTTTAACTATATTCTATGTGATCAGGCTACTAACTGGAACCATCATATCTATGCTTGCCTGTTTAAAGTTCCCATATTCCAATGTTCAACAATAACACTTCATCTATTTGTTTACATTCTTATGTCAGTTTCTCATATAAAATTGCATATAGTTTACAACTGAGCAAAGAGAATGTATAATACACAAACCAAAAAAAAAACCAGAATTAAATTTCAAACAGAAGATGACTGGCAGATGACCAATCTGCCATTATAACATCAGTCCCAAGGTTGTACCTAACCTTAAGGACCAAACCCTCAAGAAAAATAAATGACATCTAAAATCATGGGTGTTTTGTTCCTTGAGGACATTCAGAGCAAATCCGGCACTAGTTGTATGCTGATACAAGAAACTACTCAGCTAAAAAGAGTGGCAATGAAAAAAACTCCTCAAGAGGCAGCAAATACCATCTCTCAATAGCAGATCAAACTCAGTGGTTGAACAGAAGGCAGCAGAGGACAAACTGATTTGAGAATAAGAAATCATGAGGTCTAGAGATAGCTGTTACTAATTAAGTCTCTTAAGAGACAGAATCTTTATTTCCTGTTGGAGGACTCCAGAAGTCTGCTTTCTCCATTCATGTTAGATATTAGCATTCTGTTAATTGGCTGAAATAGCCTGGTGGTGTCATTTTCAGTAACCAAAAAAAAAAAAAAAAAAAGCAGCCATTTTCTTTGGGGTCAATGCAAATGCACAGTCCTATATAGAAAGGGGAGAGAGATGGGAAGGGAGGATTGAGATTCTACCACACTCTTTACTGATGCCATCCTATTTTCACAGGGGAGAGCAGTATTCATCGGCGGCTATGTACATTTTCTTTCTTCTCTTTGGTGCTGATGATGACACACAGAGAGATTCCACACGAAATGACAGCACTCTGTTAATTACCAAAGGACACCCTGGGCTGAAATCATGCTGGTACATACCGTACCCTGCACCTTTCTGAGCTGCAGTGCTGTGCTCTACAAGTAAGGCTTATGCTCCTTCTAGCCTTTAGAATTTTTCAAAATAATTTGAGAATGCTAAAGGTTACCTATTAGCCACAGGAATTTTTCATGATGTGCACTCCACAGGTATTTTCACACTCTGAGAAAGGCTTTGTTACTTGAGAGTAGAGAAATTTTCTCCTTTGCAGGGTCAGTAGAATCTTCTTTCATGGAGTGAGTGAGAACACCAAGAAGGACTTTCCAGGTGGCAATTTAAATCCCTCTGAACCAGAGAGATATACAGAACTTCAAAAAACACAGAAGCACATGGGGGAGTCAAGCAAAACCAGATGCATAATAGGATAATTATTATACTAAAAACAAAATACATAAACTATATATGTTTCAGTTGAATGACAGTCCACATGTACATTCATACCGTGAATGTCTCCAAGCAACTAAGCTTCTGCTATGAATTCCCTAGCGGATGACCTCCGAGGTCTCCAGGCAAGCTGCAATGCCTTCAGTGTCTCAGACACCACAAAATGCCCGGTGAAGATGTGAATACAGAATAACAGAATATGCTGAGTCAGAAGGGACCCATTAGGATCATCCCAGTCCAACTCCCTGGCCCTGCACAAGACAGCCCCAAGAATCACCTCATATGTCTGATAGCATTGTCCAAATGCTTCTTAACTCTGGCAGGCTGGTGCTGTGACCACTCCCCTGCAGAGCCTGTTCCAGTGCTCAAACATCCTGTGTGAAAAACCTTTTCCTGATATCCAGCCTAAACCTTCCAGACACAGCTTCATGCCATTCCCTCTGGTCCTGTCACTGGGCACCACAGAGAAGAGATCAGTGTCTTCCACTCTTCCTCTTTTAAGTTGTAGACCTGCGATGAAGCCTCCTCCAGGCTGAACAAACCAAGTGACCTCATCTCTCTTCATATGGCTTCTAGGCCCTTCACGATCTTCCTGGCCCTCTTTTAGACACTCTCTAATTGCTTTACATCTATTTTATATTGTGGATCATCAAGTTAAAAGACCCTGCTTTGGCCATTCATCGTAAATCTTGATCTATCTCTATTCACTAAGAGGGCAGCAAACACGGAGAAAGCCTTAATCCTTTCAGCAATAGAGTGGAAGCTCTGCCCATGCTAATAAACCAAAAGGGCCAAGACACAGACTCAGGTGCTGAATCTGTGAATACAAAAACTTGATACTTGCTTGTGCTGCCCTGATGTCAAGTGACTGAACAAGGAAATCTGCAGGTCTGAAGTTTAGGAGGAAAAAGAGAGATTAAGATAAAATGTGGCCACAACTGTAGAAGTTTCCCTCTACACATACCCAGACTTGAAAAATGTGTATGGAAAATACAGACCTTCACTTATCCCAGATTTCTTGCAGCTTCGTGGAAAGTTGGAGCCACATGAGGGCAGTTAGGAGGTTACAAGACAGTCCCATGTAGCTGTGCACCGACAGGTTTAAGTCAAACCAGCCACCAGACAAATAACTTAACAAGCCTAATAAAGCTTTTGATGAACTTGGAAAAGGGAAGAAAATGGAGGCTTACTCTTTTAGTGAGCATGAGCAGACATGCGTGACAGATGGGCTTTTACAGAGCTGAGGGAGAGGACACTGGAACTGGTAACAAACAAACACATTAAATGTCAAACAGTCCTCTCTGGAATTTATAGGGACTGGCCTAACTGAAGTAAAGAGTAATGTTCTCACTTGTACTCACAAAACACTCACAGAGCTCTTATAAGTCTTCAGCACCCACACGGTGACAGTGGAGTATTTCGGGAAAGGGGCAAAAGTCAAAAAGACTGATCTGTCATGCGTCACTGTCTGACTGGGCAAGGAACTGGAGGAGTATTGTCCTGTGGCCTCACACTGCCACCATAGCAAAAGTTTTCTGTAGTTTGAGAAACAATAGCCAGCCAGCTGAAAGGATAGAGTGGGATAGCTCACAGAAGGGAGACATACTTAGTGTTAGGTGATGTGTGGCACTAGGCATCACAGAGGTTAGCTGGGAAGCGTATTGTCAGAAAAAGAAAGCACAGACTAGAATCTGTTCACAGACAAAAGAGCTCTCACAAATTGAGAGGTAATAGTTTCTTCAGTAAGCCCAAGGATTTGCAGTAATATAATTTTTGTTTCAAGTGTTCACCTTGGGACCCAGATGCTTGGAAAGAGACTGAGACATTTGGAGAGATTCAGGTTTTGCACCTTTGTGGCACCCCTTATCAAGGAAACAATTGTAAAAGTAAATGAAAAAAGGCACACAGGGACACAAGTTAACAGCAATGACTACCACCACCACGATGAAAACTTCAAGGGTGACAGACAGGACATACGGAAGAACCCTGAAATGAACATAGTTACCACCTGAGAAGAAAATAAATTATTAACAAGAGGTCAGATTTATAACTATATGACTGTATGCACCTACAATACAAAAAAGCTACAGATCACATACTGAATATCCATGCAAATGCTGTCTAAATCAATACCAAATTTCAGGCAGGAATATAGTGCCAGAACATCCTTGCTTCTGTCAAGAAACAACATCTGTATAATGCACTCTACTAGGGTGTCCTGCAATTGGCTCTAACGTACCTGGGATGAAATCTTCCCTTGTCCAAGAATTGAAGAAAGAGGAAATACCTAATAGGAGGACACTGACAGATGCCTGGAGCCAAGATGAATTTATCATAGGAATGGACAATGCAGATTGCCCAGAAGATTCTATGGCATTTACAGAAACTAGTAAGAACTGTCAACTGCCTTTGCCTCTGACCCCATTAGAGTACAGGCTTCCAACATGTAAAGGGAGGAAATCTGAAATAGGTGACATCAACAGTTTCATTCACAAGATGAAACTCCAATGATGCAATTGAACAGGCTTACTTCCACTCTCCTGAACACAGCAACTGCTTCCAAGTATGAGGAGCTAAGAGGGACACAGAGCAAGTCCTCTCCCTGGAGCCTGCTGTTACTTGCCAAGTCCTCCTGGTGGCAGAAGGAGAGTAGGCTGGAGCAGAATGCCTGGCTCTAAAATTACCCCAAAGTGGCCACTCTCATGCAAAATGTCCACGCATCAGGATTTATCATATTTCTACTTCTTTATTAAGGGGAAGCCTAAAATAGTTTGTGACCACTTAAATAGGTTCTTGAAGTCGCTCTGGTCCCTGATGCAGGAGTAAGACAGGTGAACCCAGTATGATCAACAATCGGACAACACTGTCAAGCTGTGATTACCTTACACACATCCATGGGTAAAAAAAAAAAGAAAACTATATTGGAGAGGCAAATAGGAAGACCTTTTCTTACCATAGGGCAAAAAGGCTGAAAAAATAACTCTTGCATTATTAGCAGGTTTTTCACCTCAATAATGCAAACTGTTCCTGAAGAGATTTCTCTATCGACCAGATCTATACAAACTGACATGGTGATAGCTGAAGCAGAAGGAGAGATATATACAAATTCGAAAAAGATTTCTCAAATAATGGGATAATATATAAATATGCTTACCACATAAATGCAAGTAAAGGACATTGTGAAACACCCTTTTGACAACCTAAATGATCCTGTGATTCTGTGAAATGCCTCAACGGTGAATATATCTAATTGCTTCACAGTAGCATGGTATTTTATTCAGAACTTTCATTTCAGACATTAACCGAACAACAACTCATACAAGGACATGGCTTTAAGTTCACAGTTTATTGCATTACATTACTTTATTTGTCCCCACATTTCCCTTTTTCATATAAATATTTCTCTCCATTGCTTTTCTTTTTAAAATTCACTTACGTAACTAGTGTTCGATGACGAGGCCTAAGAGGAAGATCTCACATGAAATCATGAAGTCTTTCACATTTAAAATTAAAACAGTAGAAAATTTAAGTAAATTACTGAATTAAAAACCAGAGACGAAAAAAAAAAATCCAAAATTTCCTCTCAGAAAAACAAATCCACCAAAGTTTTAGGACAGTATGTTATTTTAAAAAATCAAAACTGAAAATTGCAGAGCAGCATACTCTTAACAATGTCAATCTGCATTCAGTTCAAGAAAGATTAAGGCTGCCTCACCTAAGTTGATGTTATTATGTTAGGAAATAGTGCTAGTTAAAGGTAAGTCTCTCAAGTCAACTTTAATAGTAAAGCTATAGCTAAATGAGAGACATTAATAATTCATTACAAGAGGCCTGATTTTGCATTATTTCTGTATTACTTTTAAATTGCAATTTACTCTCATGAATACCAGAGACTGGTATTTGAAGATTCTCATGACTTTGGGAACTTCTTTGATGTATGTTATTGTCTTGGTGTTAAAATTTAAGGTATCTGAAAGTCCAGGGTTCCCATCTCCATGCTCACATTCAAAACACATCATATGTAACAGTAAGAGGAAAACACATCTACACTTTCAATCTGCAACACTGTTAGCTCATCTTGTAAAACCTCCTCCTAAATAAAAAACATGCTTCTTTTCAACAAGAGGTTGAAAAAAGAAGATTCCTCCAAACGAAAATAAGTGGAATTCATTACAGAAATATTTTTTTTTGTTAATAATTCAATGTATGTTTTGTCAGCATATAAATTCTATGCTTGTTAGTAAGAACATTTTTGAGACTAAGAAATTTTTTTTGCGTTTCATGATCAAAATATACATGCAGCATATTGAAATTCAAACCATTTAAAATGCTTTAAAATACTTAAATTAATACTTCATCAGCATACAACTCTATAATTTTGGTAGAGAGACTGTGATAAAGTTTTATTCAAATCACATGGTAAGAAAATGTCATTTTATTTCATACATAGTAACCAAAAGGTTTACTGGAGGATCAAAATCATTATTTTGCATTTCTAAATACAAGATGGTATTCCTATACAGCCTAAATACAGTAATTTTTTCCCCAAATAATAAGCCCAGCCTTTAAAACATTGTTTAACATTGTAGCCTGTGCAATAAAATGACTCTGCATTCAGCTTAGAGATCGTCTGTCTTTGTCTCAATCCTCCTTCAGGCCAAAGAGGTGCAGAAGTCCCCGAGGAACAGCTACAAACCATTTTACTCAGGAAAGTACAACTTCCCTTCCCGCCTCGTCTCTGACTGCTCCGCGCTCTGCCCGCACAAGCGGAGAGGACAGAGGCGCAGGAAGGCGGCAGCAGCCCCTTCGGCAGAGCCAGCCACAACCAGTCCCACGCAGTCAGTCCACGCTGCCAGCTCCTCCCGAACCCTCCGACTGTGCCAACTCCCAAGTGCCTGCTGCTGCAGTGCCTCTTGCTGCCGCCTGAGAAGGCAGGCCACCCTGGCTGCAAGCCATTTCACAGACCTGTCCTTGGCCCAGGGATGCGCTTTCCAGCACAAAAGTGCACCTGCTGCAGCGGCTGCCACCAGCATCCGTGTGTGAACCGCTTTTACACCATCTGAAGCCTAGTAATACACAAAGATAGATGATATCCGTGGATACTGGAGATAAAGTACGTGCTGAAACATGTCATAAACACGGCATTTATCAGTCATAAAAAGCTTTGAAACAAGCAGCCCACGTGGGGTCATTTGCAGTATTGTTCCATATCAGAAACCAGTGCCTACCTCGTTAAGGAAGTTCACTTCATACACTCCTTGAATCATGGATGAAGCAAAACTTATCATCATGCAAAAATTCAGTGCCACAGACATACTGAACCAGAAATATAAAATAATCAGATTGTGTCTCAAGCTGTTTAAAATAAAAGGTTATATTGACAAAATGTACCATATGTAGTACTGAGTCATCTCTAAGTAATGTTGGTCAATCTCAATTAAGTAGAACACATAATTTCAGTGAGCTGCAATCATCATTGTTCCAAATTAGCATAAGTACAATATTAATTACGCATTCCTAGAAAGCAAGACGAATTAGGTGTAAAGGGGGATATGAAATACCCGTGATTAAAGAAACTCCTTGCAAATCATCTGCAACACTGTTATTACAGGCTAATTTTTTTTCTTAATTTGACACGTTAAAGCTTCCTTCCTACCATATGTGTAAGACACTGAAGAATTTTCAGACCAATATATCATAGTATGCCAAGACCATCACGTTAGGCAACTAAGCATGTCGCTTTTGCCACCCGCCATTTCTGTCAGCACTCCTGAGCACTTCAGTAAATCTTCCAGTAGAAAATGATAACATGCCACCATTTATGTTCAAATGATATGCTTTTTAACCAGGATCTGATAAACAAGATCTGAAGCACTCCATTAAAGCTTTCCAGAAGTTCTACAACCACTTCACTTGAATTAGACACGGTGTATGATGCAGTCATTAATTGAAAAGAAGCAATACCATGGGTTCTTAGATATGTATTTAGTATTCATGTAATTTTCTGCATCTCTCTACCATACAGCTTTTAACAGACCAGAAGTTTTGTAATAGTAACACTGGACAGCTGTGTTAAACGGATACCTGCAACCTATGACCTGTAAATGGGACTACACTGTAGACATTTTAGAAATCCCATTTTAGGAGCCAGCAGAGAAAACGTGGGGTATTTCTGCTGAAAGAGCTTAGCACTGTAACAGGTAACCCTTCAGACTGCCCACCAGAGAGGGACTTCATTGGAATCTGCTGATGAAGAAACTAGAGTAAACATCAGCAATAATACGGGTCTCAGTTTTCCAAAGAGTTCTAAATCCAGTAATGGCATGTCCAGCTAGCAGTTTTCCTTCCAGACCTTCTTACAGAGTTCCTGGAGACTATGTGCTAGGAGTACAGGCTTACAACAAAACCAAAACCAAAACCAAAACCAAAACCAAAACCAAAACCAAAACCAAAACCAAAACCAAAACCAAACAAAAACAAAACAAAAACAAACAAACAAAAACAAAACAAAAACAAACAAACAAAAGAAAGTAGGCAAAACAGACAAATTAAGAGCTTTTAATATCTTCATTTGTTCCACAGACCTCTAGCTTTCAAAATTAATTAACAGTAAATACAGAAAATACAGAGAAGAATTACTGCTGAACAATGCTTTACTGATTTTTATTTTTTTCCAAATAAACATTAAATTTTTGTATAGGATGAAGAACAGGTTTTACTTAAGTTTGTATCAATTGTGGGCAGGAACTAAAAAGGCAGCTAAAATAACAAGGCAAGGTAGAGAGATCTTTGTTATATTTTTTTATTGACCCAATTAGCTATAGAAAGAAAAGCCACAGCATTAACAAGGAAGCTTCTCTTTAAACTTGTTCCATGGCAGGGAACACTGTTTCCCTTTCTGTATTTTCTCCTCTTTTGGGTTCTTTGTGCTTTTAAATGCACCACAGCATGTCTGACAATCTTGCCTAATTTTAGTTCTCTGTAATTTCTTTCCACCACAGCACCGTAATCCTCAGGAGATCCTTCCCATGAGAACCACAGCCAGACATCAGTGATCTCAGGACTGCCCAACAGTTTGGGACCTTCTCTCCCTTTACCACACAACACAAGGCTTTCTACTTCTCTGGCTTTCTACCAGCCAGGACTGGTTTCAGAAACAGCTCTGAGAGAAAACAGATGCCACTTGTCCTGCTTCTTCTCACTCCTATCTCTTCTAGCGGACACAATATCTCAGATTTCTTTTACTAGCCCACGGTTCTGTTCCTCACCTGCTTCTCAGGGAACACATGGGAATTCTTTTTTGTACATCATGAAAGAGAAGCAGAGGACAGGATTTACACTGACGAGAGGAAAAGATTTCTACCTGGAGAAGATGACAGGAACAAAAGACAGTGATAGCACGATACAGCTGCTCCAGAAGTCCATATCAACATTTACCAGTTATGAAGGGTAAAGAAAGCATGATGTTATGATGGAAATTAATAAAAACAGAAAGACAAACTTCCAAGTTGGAAGGAACCCACAAAGATCATCAAGTCCAACTCTTACATGAATGGCCTGTACCAGGATTGAACCCACGAACCTCATCATTATTAGCATCATTCTCTAACAAACTGAGCTCACCTCAAGTCTGCTATCAGTTACCTTACCTCCAGAATAATTAGCTTATTTGAGAATGAAGACTCTAAGAAGAGAGAACCTTCCCATATGACTATCAGCAGTGCTGGGAAATCAAGAGATTAGCCCAACATCTCAGCTCACAATAAAGCCTTTGTGAAACTTTCATATTGTACCATATTTCTTGGCATAGAAGTCTCATGGAGAGAAGACAACATCAGTTTTACAACCAAGAGAACAAGTACGTATATGTATGCTATATGTAGCAACACATAATGTTTCACAGGATGGAGAACACCTTCCAGGTAAACAATAACCAGGTAAAAGAAATAAGTGATGGAATTACACTGGTTAATCAGCACGAATGTGAGCTAGCATGGACAAGGGACTAATGTAACCTCTCTATCATCAAGAAAATCTGAGAAGCAATGCTACCTCAGCATTTGACACTGGGGTCACTCCTAAAAAACAGGGCCACTAGTCCGATAGCCACGACTCAGACAGGACACTGCTCAAACGGGAAGGATTCGCAGAACACACTTTAAGTATCATTAAATGACTGAAAAACAGGACTAGATGTGAAAAAGTGAATCTGTTTACAAAACAGAAGATTATAGGACAGTTAACCACAGCCCCTAAGTACCCAAACTCAGGGCAGAACCTTAAACTGCTTTTTATATTCCTCCCTCTCCTTCTCTAAGGGAGGTGTAACAACATCCTGTTAATCTGAAGCAAGATAAATTCAGGAGAGAATGCAGAGATGAGCAAACACTGAATTCCTAACCACTACAGCAGGCTGCTGAGGGCTGCAAGGGATTTTCTATCACTGGAAATTTTCCCTCCCTTTACCCCCGCCTCCATTGAGATCAGCTGTTTTTCTGAGAGGTATGATTTACTCCAGTCTTTATTGGCCTTAAAGCAGAAATGGAGGAAGTCCTCGCCACAAAGGAAGTCATACCCAAAGATTACAGTAGTTCTTGACAGGCTTAAAAGCTGTTAAAGTACAATAATAATAGCTCAAACCTCTTTTAATCCTTTATGCCCTCATGACACGCTCATCAGCAAAGATCACCTGCCAGGGACTAAGACCCTGCTCTATTCCATGCCATATAAACACAACACGTAGGTAATCCCTGCCTGGGAAAGCTGAAAACCCAAACGCATGACAGAAGACAAAACAGGTGGATTCAGGGGGAGAGCAGGAGGAAACAAGGAAACAATACAGGTCAGCAGGAAAGGCAGGAGCCCTCCTATCCACAGCACATCCATTGTCACGTTTTCTACAGGCAACACAGCAAGGGACAGTTTTAATGAGGGATTTGAAGTCAGAAAAGTTTAGACCAGAAATAATTTTTAGATTACCAAGTGGAGGAAGTTCCCAAGGACTGTCATGGGCTCTCCATCATCAGGAGTATTTTAAAACAATGTTGATTTATTTTCCCCAGAAAGATATGCTGTACTTCAAATAGAAATTAATCCAAGAACTTCTACAGATACAGTTATGTTGAAGATCATAATGGTCCTCTTTGGCTTTACAGACTTCATTTTCCAAGTAACTTCTGTCCCTTTAAAAAGATGCGTCATAATCTCATGTTAAATAAAATTATTAGTATCAGTATATGGAGTCCCACAAACCCAGTAAAATTATTTATAAGACGTATCAGCTACAATACCATCCCTACACTCTTCCGCACTGGGGTTTTTTTTTTCCTGCAAAGAAATAAAGAAACCAATAGAAAAGTGACTTCACTAAACCCACATGCCTCCCATACAATTAGATCATTTAAACCATTGACTGAATTATCAAGTTCCTCAATGAGGATCACAAAAATATCACAAAAAAAATGACACTATCTCATTTGTGCCACACAACTTACTTTGCTTTAGAGAAAAACACAGGAACACAGAGAAAGATAATGACAGTCTAGGATGTTAAAGAAAGAAGAAATATGAAATCTCCATTCAGAAAAGATGAAGACCATTTGCTAGCAGGTTATAAGAACATACATATCTAATAGGAACATAAAAAAAGTACTAATATTGTCTGCCTTAAAAGAATTGTTCAGGTTCTCAAGCGCAAGTCAAGAAGCTTCAGACAGTGGTCAGTCAACCACAGAATCACAGAATAGCTGAAGCTGCTGGGACCTCAGGACTTCTCTATTCCAGTGCTGCTCATAGCAGGCTCAACTGTGAGATCAGACCAGGTTACTCAGGACTTTCAAGGGGCCAAGAATCTATTACTCACTTTAGGAAGCAAGGACTTAACATCCCTGGCAGAATGACCACAGCCACCACATTAAGAATATGAGTAAATACACTTATAAACTAAATAAATTAGTATTTATCATCTACTCATTGGTACACTTCAGAAAGAATTGTGTGTGTACGCCTCCTAAAACTAAAATGTGGGCAAGGTTTTAATCAGTCAAATACTACTCTATTTACAACTGTACGTAAGTTACTCTTAAGAGCAAGCTCACATTGTTGGAAAAATTCCAAAATTACTTAAACAGTATGAGTTTGAGCATTACAGTGCCTATAGAAGAATTTTTAACTGATCAGCCATGGTTGGCATCTACGAAATACCTGGAATAATAAAACTATTGTTGAGTAAAAAAAAAGTCCGTAAAATAATGTTTTGTATGACAGATGTTTTCTAAAATGGTCTAATTAACTTTAAAAGCATTAATTCTGACAACAGAATTAATTTCCATATGGAATGAATAACGGGCAAGGTGAAAACACAAGAGGAAAGTAAAGTCTTGGTCAAAGAGGTAAACAGACACTGGAAAGTGCCTATTACTGCATTCGCAATAAAAAACAAACAGGTAGTAGGGACACAAATCTCCTAAAAAGTTATGATCATGCAAGGATTACAGATCAGCATTCTGAAGTGTTCTCTACACAGGACAAAACAGATATTGTCTTGGATGACCTTTTATAAGTTTATTTTGTATTTTCACTGATACAGACCTAAAATATAGTGACAAAATGAGGGTTGCTAAGTTGACCAACTTTCGTAATGCTCTTCCAAAAAGATTTCTGGGGACATTCAGAAAATGTATGCTTTACCTTGTGAGTAGACACTCCAGTAAGAGCTTTTACTGCCATAACTTTTGTGGAGAGTGTGCTTAGATCATTCCTCTCACTTGGCATATGAGCTCACACAGCCAAGACTGTTTAATACATTTCAATTTTTAAAAATCTTAAGATGTGTATTTTGAAGGACTGAGGAAAACAGTGAAACAGAGAAACTAACATATATATGAACTACGTATATAGTAAGTCTGTAAAAGTCAGCTTTTCATCTTTTGAGTAATAAACCACAAGCAATAAACATCTCTTTGGGTAACAAATCACAACCACGTTATTCACACCATCAGTGATGTCTAGTAGTGCAGAACCATTAAGTTTGAGGTAGGTGTGATGAGTCCTTCACCCAAGCAAGGCTCCAACACTGTTACACAAAGAAACAAGGCAGACATTGCCTCTGGATGTCTTTCCAACTACATGAAGTTTAGTGAATTTGGACAGGATTCCAAACAATCACCAGATAAATGGCATTAATACAGATATTTGACAGTGAGCCACTGATGTACTCAAATGAGAATTCACTTTGTGGCTACAACATGGTGCTGGCTCAATCTGCACTTTTAAGACTCTGTGTGGAGGTAGCGGCACCTTTGTATTTGACAGGTGCTGGGACAAAAAGTCTCGGAAACCATCTAATGAGAGTGACAACATTCATACAAAAGCAAAACCCCTTTTAATGTTGAGGCAATAAGGGAGCCTCTATTCCAGATATATGGTACCCTGGAGGAGGGAGAAGAAATACTTATAATCATTTCCAGATTAGAGAAAGTATTAGAAATGAAGTTTTTAAAATCCTGGGGAAAAAATTATATACTGATAATCTATGTGTATCTGTTAATCTCTCAGAAACACATTCTTGAGACAAAGAATAATACATTTTTACTGTTAGGTGTCTTAACGATGGAATAGGCTGCCCACAGATGTTGTGGACTCTCCATCAAGGTTGAAAACACCACATTCCCGGAGAAATTCAAAATGCAACTTGAGAAAATCCAGGACAACCTGCTCCAATTTGCATGAGAAGAGCAGCTGGACTAAGCAATCTTCAGAGTTCTCTTCCCTTTGTGGGATAAAAAAGTATTGCAAAGAAGTTATAAATTAAGGGACTGGAAATGATTGCCTGATTGAATTAAATGAATGTACAGACTGGTTACAGAATAAACTATGAGGAATATGACAATAATAACCTCATCTTTACAGTTGCATGGAAAATACCAAAGGGTAAAAAGCCAGCTACTTGGCTTGATTAAAGCTTGTAACTAACTGCAGCAGGATGAAGCAAAAGAAAAATTTAAAAGTAGCACCCCATACACATAAAACAAACAAGAAAAAAAGTTTAAAAAGTCCCAGGATATTATTGTCAATAACATAGAAGCACTTTATCTGAAAACAGACTGAGGAATCCACCCAAGAATTAAACAGGTATTGGAACTGAAACAAGCAAAATAATTTTAAAGGCTTCTCTTAGATTCCACCTACAAGTTTTCTCAGTACTGTGCAACAAGCTAGCATGAGGGTTTATAGATCCAGTTCGGCAAAAAGATGGTCAGAAGATTAGAAAGAACAATCTGAGTGACCATGCGCAATCTTTTGCTAAAGCAATTGTATCAGGCCGATTTTGCTGACAGGACTCTCTGTTTGAAATCTCCAGTCCCATGTGTACTACTTAAATGCTCTCTCTTCCAGCTCAGATTTACCCATAACTAGTTTACACTTGTTTTGTACTTGTTCTAGCAATGTCCTTTAGCTTAAACAGTTCTTCTCCCTTTATGATGCCTTCTCAGCCTTTCTGTACACACTTATAAATATGAAAGAGATATTACATCCTCTCTCAGTCTTTGTTCCATTAAGCCAAACGTGTCACACTTTCTTAGTCGCATCTTGCAAGCTTTCCATTTCCTAATCACCCTCACAGCTCATCTCTCTTGCTGTTCCAGTATGAATTCATTTTTTCCTGGGAAAGAAAAAAGTGTTAGAGCTAATAGCTTGTTTGTCCATCTCAGTTCATCCACAATTCTTGTGTTGTGTCACCAGAGTTGCTATTCAGATTTAGGCAGTGTCTGCTTTACATCATAGCTACAAAACCCCCCCAATAGTTACAGATTACATGGTATTATTTCAGACAAGGTAACAAACTACTGTTCACAAATGCAAACTTGGGAAAACAAGCACACAGTGTTTATTTGTATCATATGCTTAAGTACTATACAGTCTTCCACAACCGAGTGACCACCAAGAAAAGAGAGACTACTTCTTAGTACTGTAATATTCTCATTCTAGTAACCCATGCAGTTTCACCTGCAAGGATATTATAAACAGGATTTTTGGATCATGCATATACCTATGTGCTCAGGCAATGTTACGGCCTCTAGCTATAAGAGGTCAGAGTTTGACGAAGTGCACATGGAAGTAGCTTTGTTCACCCCTTACTTCTCTGAGAAGTTTCTCCCTAATATCCCAACTTTCCTACACAAAGGAAGGCACAAGAAACCCCCAAAGCTGAGGTGAAGGTATTCTGGTAAAGGCAGCATCTTACACAGAGTGTAGAGACAAGTCATCCGCCTACAGTTTAAAGCTTGGGGAATTTAGGTATAAAACTTCAACACTTCCATTTCCCTTCCTAACATCACCAACTGTCAACAACCATAGAAGCAACTCCTGACTTTACAGACACACAGACACACACACATACTGTGCAAAAAAGCAATGGCGTCCTCCACATACAAACCCACACAAAACAGCTTCAACAACTGCAACTTCTCTTAGTTTTTACAGATCACTGAAGAGTGATTTAATTGCTTTAAAAAGTGATGGTATCACTACTTGAAACAATAAGCATTCTGTGAGCAATTACTAAAACAAACTACATGTCCAAAAGACGAGTCCTGAATAGAAATTACGTCTTTATATGCAAGATATGCAACAAGTACCCCATCTCATACTTGAATATACATGAGTATTACTAAATATTATGCTTCCCCAAACTAAGGTCTTCATTATGACAAAATATTTAGTCTTTGCTTTGAAACAGACTTTTAGAAGATACCATGGTACCTTCCAAATACCCGCATTTTTCCGTTAATCAAAACCAAATGATCCTGTGCTACACACACTCTCTAGATTCAAAAGACACTTGTCCATAAGCCTTACAATGAACAGACACATAAAAAAAGCAAGTTGTTCAACTCAGTACAGGTAATGCCTTGAAACCTCTGGCTGGTAGTGAATGCACCTGCTGTAGTTGCAGTTATTAACTGACTGTCAGATTAGATAACTCATCCATTCACTTCCAGAGGATCAACCTAGATAGGGCTCCCTGAAGAGAAATATCTCACCCTAAAGCAAACAAACAAACAAACAAACAACCCAAAACCAACAAAATCACACCACCAAAAATTTTTCTTCTGAAAGCTTTCGAACTATTATGTAACACTCTGATTATTTCTGTCACATCTTAGGTACACCTGCATTTTTTTAAAACTTGGAAGAGAAAAAACACCTCTACTTAAATGGTATTTTTCTTAACAGAGTACCTAGCTAGCGTATTTGAGCCACTAGCATAACAACCTTCATCAGCTACAGATGAAAACAGGGCCCAGAAATCCTAATTCAAAGTGCCAATAATTACAGCACTTACAATTCACCCCGTGCCATGGAATGTGATTTTTATCAGTGTAAATGGAATAGTTTAAATTTAAAACAACAAAGCAGCTTTTAGATTATTGTTTTCCAAAAACTGTAAAGGAAAAAATTAACTCACCATTAATGCTTTGGAACTAATAAGTCTAATTTTTAAGTGTAGTGAAGCAAATGGATACTTTTGTACTGATGTGAGTAATTAAAGTACAAGAGCTTCACAGACTCAGAGATGTAATGCAGCCCTTTTATCAAAAGCAGTCACTCTATCTCGGCCTGACAGTTAACAGCATATGATCTAGTAAACAAATACTTTCACACAGTACAAAAGTGCCATTAAAGGCCAGAACTGTCAACACAAATTCCATTCTTGCAAGAGAAAAAAAATATATAAACTGTTGATCACCTCTGGTTGCCTTAACTAGCATGGAGGTTGTCATGGAAACATCTCTCCGAAGTTCACAGTGATGAAACACAAACACTTCCAGTTTAATTGCTATTAGGTTTAGCATACCAGAGTTTATTTATACTCAAAGAGCATTATGATAAAATGCCGTAGAAAGTAAAGCTAGCAATGATCTGGCATAATAAAGCCAATGGATTTAGAAAAAAAAAAAAAAAGGAAAAGGAAAATAAAGCCAAATAAGATGGACTTTTTTATTAGGTTGAAACATAACAAAAGTGAATTACCTCTTTGCCAAAAATATTAATTAAACTTTCAGCTAGAACATAACTTGTCCATGGCAGTTTAATGTAACTATATTAACATACTGACATGTGAAGATATAAAAGAAACAAAACATCTTCCAACAAAGCAGTATATATTTGAACTACAACATATATATAAGTATTTATTATACAAATTCAAAACAGATTCTTAAAAAAAATTGCAGCATCATGTTAACTTCTGTAGCAAACATCACGTGAATTCCATGCACTGGCAACCTCTTTTTTCCAGATAAAACAGACATAGTCTGGCTATTTTCTTACCAACAGAGTTCCTCTAGCATAAATGACAATTCTGTTGTCCTTGCAGACAAATAGAGCCCAATGAGATTTCAAATAACAGAGTTACTGAATGTAAGTCAGGGAGAGCTTAATTTTATTTCATTACAGTTAATGGGGATTCACGTTTATTTTATTAGAATTAAACAAAATACAGAGATGCATGCAAGTCACTAACTAAAATCTGCAGGTTCCTTTCATTATAATCCGATTTCGTTTTTTAAGAATACTACATTCATTCTTAGTGCATTATTTAAGTTAATGCAAAAGCTTTAATAAATTCCAATTACTTTTTATCTGTTTTCATTAGCAGAAGTTTACTCAACTCAACTGACAGCCTGCAACATGGAGAATCTGAACAGAGGTCACGGCTTTGGAAGAGGGACTGGAACCAGTCAGTGCACTGGAGTAAGTGCAGAAGGCACAAGGACAGAATGGGGATTCAGTCATGGTGCTGGGAGCATAGGCTAAACATCAGTGGGGAGCAGAGAGATGAAATCAAGTGGGGTGCATCACACTTACTTTACAGACATTGTCAAATTCCTGGCTGCTGACTCTGGCACACAAGCATGGGAATGCAATCAATTGCCCATAACCTGCCATCAACTTTTTTCATTCACATGAGTGATATGTTTTGAATGAAGGTATAGAAGGGAAAATGATCTGTAATAAAATAACTATATTTTGAATAATTTTCCACTACCTGCTTGTTAGGTCTAATATCAAAGTAAAAATACATTCATCTTTACAATTACCATATTTTTGCCTCTTAAGTCTGTTTTTTTTCTTTCCCCATTTGCCCATCTTGCATTTATTCAATCTCCACTTTTCTTCTTGCTGATGTTCCTGACAATCATCACTCTCCCCTTCCCAGCTAGAAAAGTTACCATTAATGAAATTTTTAACGCTGAATTTTAAATACCATTATTAGGTTTAGAATGAGTACTTTAAAAAAAGATTAATAAAGAAAATGGAATAAGGATAGAGTTCGTGTTTCAGATTACCAGCAGAATCCGGAAAATATCGGAGTAGTAAATTTACATTCTCAAGATTACAATTATAATCCCAGTAAGAATATATGGACTCAAAACGAAAGTTAAGATCTGGAGCAATCTGAAAAATATCACAAATATTTTTGTCAAGTAGGCTCCTATCCACCATGTAGAGATTAATTTATTTCATACTGCTTTCATTAGCTAGCTATACTTCAGCTCCTACTACATAATTTAGCTTCCAAGATGCTACTTCCTGTTAATTAATAATGTGCTTCTGATCTATACAAACATTATTTCTGTGAAAATTACTGAAAGATGGCAGTTTCCTTAACCATGATACACTATTCTGCAGGATTATCATGGTCATTGCTGAAGAAAAAGAATGTGCCCAGTTCTGCCACCATAACATATTTGTCTTCAGGTCTTCTTCCCACAAGGAAGAAATATGCAGATGAGTGTCCTGTTTTGTTAAAGCCCTTTTCTTTTCTACTTCCATGAGTTATTTTGTCCTAGGGGCTACTGGAATGTTGGTTTGTTCTGATAATACACACACAAATAAGCCCTGATGTACTCAAATTAAACAAAAAAATTAGAAAGAATTTGTATTAGATGTAAAATATGAAAATCATGTTGGTCTTCATTTCTTCAAGACATAAACAGGTCCCTGAACAAGACCTCTGCTCTGCAGAGAGGATCTTCAGCATTTCCTTCACAGGGAGCTCCCTTTTCCTGGAGAAGCCCAACAGAGGCTCTACTCCCGAACTTTCGGGGAACCAGGCCAAGAACTTTGGAAACAAACACCAAGACACCAAACTTCTTCCAAAGTCTTGTGAGGAGATGAGAAAAATAAAGATAGCATGTTCTGCCTACTTCAACATTTTCAACTGCTACATCCTCACATACAGTTGTGCCACACAGGCGGTACTGAATGTATAGCTTGCAAAAGGTGTGCATATGGAAAATTACATCACCAGCTGACAAGGTGGTGTAGTGTCTCAGCTTACAGAAAATCTTAAGTACACATAATTCCCCATAAAAAGACACTTCTGGGAGTTTTAATGCACCCATTGAACATGTGTGTAACAACTGTTCACAATACTTCACAACAAGACTTATGACAATTTATCATTAGCCCACGTAATACTTCAGTATTTATTCTCTAGTGTTGCCTAGGGAGTGTTTGATAGAAGGTTATAAAATCTAGAATTGCTTTGACCTCCACTTCAGCAGTGAGATACCAGAGACACCTTTCCATGCAGTTTTCTTGGCAGAAGCCCACTGAGAAAAGATTAAACAAATGCCACATATTTTTAGTTCCCTCTGGACCTAGGAAGGATGTCCCACCAGAAACACATGGAGGGTAATCACAGTATCACAAGGCTTGGAGGAGGGGATCCATTAATAATAGCCAGCCTTCTTGGGCTCCTCTTCCCTCCAGGGCTTTATCCCACAGTACTCTATCAAGCAGTTCTCCGAAGAGGCCAAAATCTGCTCTCCTGAAGTCCAGCGCAGCGAGCTTGTTGTGCATTCTCCTAGCTGCCCTAAGGATCTTGAACTCCACCATTACATGGTCACTGCAGCCGAAGCTGCCTTCGGGCTTCATACTTCCCACCAGTCCCTCCCAGTCAGCGAGAACAAGGTCCAGCACAGCACCTCTCACCATCAGAAAATTTATCACTTGGAAGTTGTTATCATCAGTGCACTTCAGGAACCACCTGGATTGCTTATGCCCTCCTGTGTTGTCCCTCCAAATAGTTACTGGGAGGCTGAAGTCTCCCATGAGGACACGGCTATTCCTATATATCCATAAAGGGGCTCATCCAGTCGATCTTACTGGTCAGGCAGCCTGTAGCAGACCACCATTATGCCACCTGTCTTTGCCCTCGCTTTATCCTCATCCGTAAACTCTCTGTTGCCTCCTCCTCCATCCCCAGGAAGAGCTCCAGGCACTCCAGCTGGTCACTGGCACACAGGACAATGTCCCCTCCTTGTCTCCTCTGCCTGTTTTGTCCTTCCAACACTCCAGCCACAGGAGCCTTACAATCATGGTTTACAGCGTGGTTTTCTTCCTAACTCAAAGTAAGACTAGTGGAACAGACAAAGCCTGGGAAGGGCCAGATGGGAAAATGTCTCATAGCCTTACCCAATGTGAGGGGAAAGCCAGGACAGCAGATGAGCCATAACCATCCTTGAGAGCTGAACTGACGAAAGCTGAATGAGGAGAATGAGAGCACAATGTTTCAGTGTCACATAAACTAACTAATACCAAAAAAGGAAGGCAGCAGAAAAGAAGACCCACTGCAGACTCTGGTAACCTGTCGACTTGAAACAAGCTGTCCACGAGGCCACATTCCCATTCTCTGTTTCAGCTGGAGAGAGCACTGAGTGAGAAAAGGATGCAGATGTGACTGAACTCTAAGCAGTGTTCAGCAGCAGCAGCTAAACCTGCAGCATAACTTCATGACGAAGAGGCCATGCAAGTCCAGAAGAGCAAAACCAGGAGTCTGTGACTGTGAGAGAGCACAGTTCTCTGACAGCTTTATTCTTGCTGCGTAAAGTTGAAGGACTTTACTTTCTTCCAGTCTCTGACTGACTTTTTCTCATCTGTTTCCATATCCTCAACAGCAAAACATATCCCTCGGCACACCCAAGACACACTGCTTCTAGACAAAAATGATCCCTTTGAGCCAGTTCCAGTGCTTTACATCCTCTCGGCAATGAAGAAGAAAGGGGCCAGCAGAAGAAACAATGAATCCCAGTAAGGGGTATCAAGATCGCTTATTATTTCCTCGCTTAAGAAAAAAAAAGGAAAATGAGATATACTGCATATAGAAGTGTAACATCAGACACACTCTAGTATGCTGTCTTAAATACACTCCAATACAAATGAGAAAGAAAAATAAAAAAATCAAACTACACTAATGGAATCTAGAGCCTCTATATCACTACGTCCAAGTGACTGAAATCCTTTAAATTCTAGGCATTTGTTTCTCAAGAGATTAAATAATTAAGGCACAAAAGCTGTTAAGATTATGACTGTTTACCTCCTTGGTGGCAGCACCTTCACAGGTGAGCAACGACAAGCTCATTCTCACTTTTCCTCAAATTCATTTCTCTCAGTAGAATGACATTGCAAGGAGAGAGGATGGTATCTTTATTTTTAAAATTTTACTTGTCATATTAATTAAAATCTGCACAGGCAATTCATTTAAAATTTCTTTGTAGCACAATGGTAGCCTGGTAAGAGGCAGCTCCAGAAACAAAAACAGAAATGAAAGGAAACAAACCTCCAAGAAAAATAATTTATAAACTTAAAAAAAAATAATTGCAATGTTTTTAATACTGTCGCTGGCAAACCCACACTAGCAAGTTTACAGGTGATGTGTTCCAGACTACACCAAAATTATGTATGTGTAAAATGTTCATAATAGAGACTAAAACATCTAAAATTTATTAAGGTTTCATGCTGATCCTTCAGTCTGGCAAATGTTTGTAAAATGAAAAAAAAGAAAAAAAAAGACAGTGTTAAGTAAACATTTCAGACCTGAACCTTCTTTATATGCCTTTGAACCTTTCCTTTCATGTGCAATACCTGACAGCCCACTGAGAATAAAATGCTGAAAGCCCCAAAGATGGGTAAAACAGAATTTCTGACTCAGGAAATAAAGATCAGCTGAATATGATTCCCATATGGCAAACCAGATCAATGGAAAGCAAGACCAAAATTTACAATATCTATACTGTGCAGTACAACATGGAGGTTGTCTTTTATTGCTGGTAGCAAAACTCCCAGTGGCCAAGAATAAAAGCAAGCACAGAGATTATAGTTCCACTAATGGTGAACTCTAAAAATACACATTGATAGATTTCAGATCGGAAAAGGAAAAAAAGAAAATTTTGAGCTTTTATTTAGTGTTATGGAATACCAATCATCAACCAGAGCAATCAACTTTCAGCACAAAATCCAGGATTATTAATATAAAGGCATGTTTTCAAAGCCAAGGGGGAAAAAAACTCAGCAGCTTGGATTACCTGATATGAAAAGAAACACTCTTTGCTGTAAAACTAAAACAGCTTCAAGGCTACTTTTGTGATAGCATGTGTGGCTGAATGTGAGAGAATGTATAACAATATTATTACTTTTATTTCAAGATTTCCTGTAAAACCTCAGGTCATGCTCGTGAAGACTTTCTTAAAAAGCAGTGATAAATCTGCTGAACACTTTTCAGAACTTGAAAAAAGGGCAGTGGGCAGCGGGGAAGTAATCAAGCAGTCCTCAGCGACTGAACAGGCACAGCAATGCTCTCACTGGGGTTAGCAGGAACCCTGTGTCAGGAACCCCAAAGCACTGTACACAGCGATCTCTGGTGGGGTCTCAGAGGGCAGATGGAGTCACAAGTCTGCAAGTAAAGGAAAAAAGATCCAACTTTTCAGATTCATCTAATACAGTTCAAATGGAAGCACACCAAAGAGAAATTCTTGAAAACAAAACTGACAATATTTTTAGTAAATATACAACAGACCTGCCAAAGTAAAAAGATATAAAATCACTTTCAAGCTTCAGTAAAATATTTGCTCTATTCTAGCTTAAAGTCTCAACCAAAAAAAAAAAAAAAAACCAAAACCTCACAGCATCTTGGACCTACCTCACATTGCACTACTCCACCAATTTCCGCTTGAAATTAAAGATATCCACAGTAACATGAGAGCCCTGTTCCAGGATGTCCATTGAGAGATGAGGGTGGAGGTAAACAACAGGAACTACACAGTAATCTTGCCTTCTCTATCCCTCTATAAACAACAATATATTTGACCCTATATATGAAGAGAGATGATTTGCCTAAGAATTTTCAAACTATTTTTCCGAGCAGCTGGAAACATATCCTCTATATGTAAAATCATGTCCATGACAGAAATTCTACTGGCACTCAGCCTCGCTGATCTTCATAACTCATGGTTTCACCACAAGTAAGCAATGCAGTCAAGTCATTCCTGGCTTTGAAAATCTAAAAACTTCAGCATGTGACTGGGGTATTAATACACATTTTCTGTGGTACTCCATCAACAATGGCGTGACACGCTTTTAGCGTAACCTTCAGCTGCAAATGCTGCCACTGAAGATCAATACAGAAACAGCAAAGAACAACAGTATTTGAATAAATTTATGAAGCATCCTCTTTCACAAGAGAAATGGTAAAAGAAGACCTCAAAAAAATTCTGGACCCCAGCAGATTGCCACTCACCTGGGGGAGGTGATTCTCCCCTTACCCCTAATAGAACACTGCTGCTCTGAGCTGGATCACAATTTTGTACAGTTACAAGATAGTGTATGCTCTCCTCTAATAAGCATTTCTCTTGCCTCCTTCCTTGGGCAGTATTACCATCCATTTAGGCCAACTAGGATACCATCTCTCTCAGTCTTCGGACACAAGCATCTGCGTCCTATAGATTCAAAAGATTTACATTCAAATACTGTAGGATCTTTACAAATACTACCTTTAAAGTACACCTCTTCTCTCAAAGTGTACAGCTATTATACTCCCATCGCTCTTATTTCAGATCTTGTTCTTATCTTTTGTTCTAATCTTGACAAATGTAATCTCGTTCCACTGACATGAATCCAGTATCCCATTACATATTAATCACGTATCTTCCATGTCAAAGCCTTCCTATCATCTCTCATTCCATATCTAGAGGTAAACTCCCTTCTCCTTTACATCCAGGCTGCCAGCTTCCATCATCTATGTGTTATTTTTTCAATTAAGTGTCCTCAAGCTTTTTATCCAGGCTGACACCTCACACTGCTATGAACATTCACAAGACTAACTGATTAACCTCTTTCAAACTGCTTTGGCAGGAGACCTATGGAAAATTTTAAAACCGATTATTTGCTGAGATGCTGTGATAACTCCTTGTTTTTCTGCCTTCCCTTGCCTCTTTCTAAACATTGCCTCTACCCATGTACACAAATTGTCCTACTTCTGGGTTGGGACTCAGCAGTTCTCTGTTTGCACAGCACCCAGTGGTGCCCTTCCAGTTCATATCCAGGTCTCTAAAACACTGTCAAAGGACAGGCAAGAAGTTAATGAATATCGATATGCCAATAAGCACACTAAGCACTGTCCTGCTTCTTTCAAAAGAAGAAAACAGTGGTCAAACTAACATTGAAACATTTCCTGGTTGTAAGGTACTGCTAGTATAATTCCTTCAGTAAATTTAAGTGTGTATTAGTAAAGTCTTTAAAGCACAATCTGGAGTATCCCAGTGAAATCTACTCTGAAGTCCTTAATAACGTCCTCTTGCAAATAACTACTCTCAGTGTTAAAAGCAACCCCTCTCCCAGTGGGTTTTGTTATGCCCTCATAAGGTGCATCAAAAATACTCTATTACCAAGTATCTTCTCACTATATAGTCTCTTATCCATATAGCTTTTCAAGAATGCATCAAAAAACATTGACATCAACAAAAAAAAAAAGCGAAGGAAGGAATTTAAGAACATATCCAGCTTTGTTATTCCTATTTAAGATATTTTTATACATCCAAGGGTATAAATTCCCAGTTTAAATATAAAATGTTTATATTCACTTGATTAGCCAGAAAAAATACATATGTCTTTTTCAGAGGCACAGCTTTCCAGTCTTGATGCAGATCCTACTACTGAAAGCAAAACCAGCAACAATGTCTCTAGAAGTATGCCCCTGTCTTTCCTTGTATTTAATCTTTTTTGGTAAGGTATCATCTAATATTCCAATTAATCACTATAATTTCCTGTCTTCTTAATCATGCATTTGTTTGTTTGGTGTTTTATCAGTTGGCATATTTCCTCTCAACTTTGTAAAATTTTTGATCAGCTCCACAGTTTACTTTCACAGACCTATCAAGTCACAAATTTTCATGATACATCCCAGTTAGAAAAAAAAAAACTTAAAAATATCATGCTGTTCCCTTCAGCTCTTATTATTCTTTATTATTTTCTCATTATTTAAAAAAATTTCCTAAAATCAAAGTTCTTGGAAGAAATAAAGCAGGACTATCCAATGAAAATAAGAGCCAAACCAAGGAAACTGTTATCAAGTAACACACAACTGTGAAAAAGAGTTTCAACTCTCACTTACAAATCAGATCTTCAAAGAGTTTCAGTATATAAAAATACAGCCCATCCCTCTCACATTTTTATTCCTACAGCATAAAAAAAAAAAAAAAAAAAAAGAGACACACCTCCAAATTGTAAACTGACCTTATTTCCCATCCCTCTTACTCTTTTACAAGCTGAGTTGTGTTCTTATCACACCAACTTCCCCCACAGCACACAAGATCAATGTCGTTCTAGCCTCTTCTCTGAGGAGCCCCAGCTGCAGAGGATGGGAATCTTGCACACTGCAGAACATGTGGGGCACTGAGTTTTAACAGCCTGACTCTGTAACACTGGTTTGGGAAGTTTTTACACATCTTATTAATTATAATAATATCACTGAGGCTTACCCAGCAAACAAGCCAAAGAAGCTGAGCTCTGCAAGAAGTTTTTCAAAGGTATAATGGAGTTAACCAAAGGGCATTAGTAAGTACTGAAGGAAAAGCGGGGGGAGATAATAAAAACAGGCAATCAGCTACAAAACATGATATGAGACTTGAAGGCTACCATTCCTTCTTTCAAGCATAAGATTGATTTTCTACTGCATCTCTAAGCAAATTACTTAAATCTTTAGCCTTACAGAAATCAGGTTTCACTTTAACTTTTTCCTGATACATCTGACATTTCAGCTGACAAGAGGCACTCTCCATTGTACAATGATTTTGGTAAAAATGGGACGATTTCTCGTACTTCTACTGTATCTTATGCAGCTTCTTCATGCTGCAGTATACCTCTAGTTAGATAGAATTGTTAGGACCCTCCATTGTTGATGAAACACTTTGTTTTTAAAACCATCCCCTCCACTATTAGGATCCTCTTTAAACAAACGCAAGAGGAAAGAAAAGTTGAAAAAGTACAAGCAGGAAAAAGCAAACAGAAAAATTCGAGCTACACTCCTTAGCATTAGAAGTGCTTTTGAAAACTTCCAAAAGCAAAGATTAGAAAGGATTACAGCAGAGGAAGGTTTCCTTGACCCATATTCTGGCTTCCAGAAGTATCTCACAGCCCGATTACAGGGGCACACTTGCTTAGCCATCTCAGCCCTGTCAAGCCACTGTCACTGTGCAGGGCATCACATGCCTTGCCACAGCTCTCATCCAAAAGCTCTGTCCTGGCTGTCCAGGAGGGTATAGCTACAGCTATAATGCTCTAATTTTTCCAAGACCTGTACACTTTTAACAGCTGAATATGACATGAGTTAAAGTACTTTGGAGAGTGAGAAGCAAGTTAAGCTGTCTGCACAGATATAACCTTTGTATTTTCTGAAAATTCTGTAACAAAGAAAAAGCATCATAATCCCAGAAGTTCAAAAAACATTTTAAAAAGTCTCCTTAAAAAATGGAAAACAGAAGTCGTCTCTTCTCTCTCTTCCTCCTAGTTCCATTATCAGCAGAATTATATTTCTTTCTTCTTGTCTCTCTCCCTTCTTGTCGGGTTTTTCTTTAATTTGAGCATATTTTCTCTCTGGCCTGTCTTAAGATTTCTGAACTCTTCCGTCTGCCCATTATGTATGTAGGTATGTGAAAATTAGTATAATGCAAACACCAGGGGCTGGATTATGTGTTATTCATTACACAGTGAAAATTCAGCTTTTTTGTCAATCACAAATATTTGTGAGACAGCAGTGAAATGCAGAGTACCAGGATTCTGAGTTTCTAAGAGCAGCACATAGTCAGGCACTTCCAAAGATGAACTGTAACAGCATCTTCCTTTGCATCATCAGCCAAAACATGAAATCCACCCTGTAGGCAGAAATCACAGGCTCCTACCCGAGCCAAGTTAACCATGCCAGCTATCAATAGGAGACTAATCCTTCGTAGTGTGGGTCCCGCTGTATCAATGTGACTTACCCAAGCACTCCAGGGGGTTTGTGTTTCCTGAAAGGCACTGCAGCAATGCAGATGGGCCACAGATCTCCTCAACTCCATACCCGAATTGTACTTTACATTTTGCGTGAAGTAACTTCAGTCAACACTTACCATCCATTTTACAGGTAAGATAACAGAGTCATCCTTTAAAGAAAGAGTACTGAGCCTTAATGAATACTAAATATCACAAAAGGCATACACATTCAAAAAACATTCAATGTAAGAGATAGGCTTATTATTCTTGTTTGCATTAAATCTGCCTTAAATAAAGGTACTTGAATGAAAACAGGATAACCTTCTTCTCTTTCTGAACAAAAAAAACATGAAAACAAGAGCTTTCACAATGGGGTCTACAGCAGGTGCAGAAATTAAGTTTCATGAAATGAATTTGCAATGCCAAGCATTTGTTCCAGTTTGCAGTCTCTTGTTATTGTTTTCAATCTTATTTATTTGTTTATTTAAATCCTTAAGTTATTAGTGGTCAAATTTAACATCCATACAAACATACAACCACCAACAGAAGATTAAAATAAGAAAAAAAATACAATAGTCTGCATGAGATTATACTGAACTGCAAACAAAAGTGGCAAAAGCAATTAATCAACCTTAAATGAGCAAAAGCTCTAGATCAACAACGTGGCTTAAAACAAATTAAAACTTTTCAAACAGTCACAGAAATGGCTTTTTTTATTTCAAGTACACTGAATTTTAAGAGACTTCAAACTGTTAAAATTGCCACCCAAAGACAGAAAAAACACAGCTTATGCAGCTACTCATTACATATATTTTCATGTTGCTAGAATTTTTTTTTAACTTCTTCCCACCAAGAACAAAAATGCAGACCTTCAGGGAGTTTACAGCTACAGAAGCAGCAACGCCTTTGATGTTATATTGCAACAATCAAACTGATCAAGTCACAAGTACAATGTATATCACAACGATCTGCAGAATAGCTAACAGTTGGGGTTTCTTTTACAGAGTTTAGCCTTGTGTAGTTTGCTAGAGGAGTTTTTACCGCAAATACTTCAGATCTGCCAAGTAAAATCAAGCAGCACAATTTTCATTTATGTAAAACGTGTTTTGTGGGAAAGACATGGTTGAACTGGAAGCAGCTTGGGTACAATTATTAGCTGTTTTACACAGTTCTTATTATTAGATGCACACATATTTTAGTAAATTTAACTTAAAGAACTTTTTTTAATGCATTAGAAAATTCCAGAATGAATTATGAACACTTGAACAGCAGTGAATTCACTTTCCCCTCAAATTTTCTTTGACAAACTGAGCAGTACAAACCACAACCTCTTAACTCAAAATGCACAGAAGGTTTTGGAAAAATAAAATTTAGTTGATGTGCTTCAGCAATAATAGGACTTCACCTTCCAAATATCACATCCATATTAAGCCTATAGAAACACTGTAAGAAATATCAAAAGGACAGATCTCTTTCTGCAGGCTTTTAAGGAAACTATTCCCATTATTTCTATAATTGAAGCAAACACAAGATTTAGAGGTAAACTCAAAAAGTTTTCCCAAATCAACATAATCAATCATTTTTCCCATTCTTTTCTATTTTTAACTGGACATCCATGGTACTTTTACCTTGAAATGACCTCAAGATGCACCACAGGAGGTTCAGGTTGGACATCAGAAAGAATTTTTTCATGGAAAGGGTTTTTAAGCATTGAACGACTGCCCAGGAAGATGTGGTGGAGTGACCATCCCTGGAGGTGTTCAGGAAACAACTGGACATGGCACTTAGTGCTCTGATCTAGCTGACAAGGTGGTGATGAGTCAAAGTTTGGACTCAATGATCTTGTAGGCCTTTTCCAACTCAACAACTTTATGATTCTAAGTCCCTTTTAGAGCTCAAAAGCTTACATTAGAGTTATACCTCAAAATAGTATTAAGCAAATTAACAGAAAAATGATGAAGAATGCCTTGCAGAAGAAAAATCTATCAAGGCAAAACACTGACACTTTCCTAAAGAATGTATTTTCTCATACATCTCTATTCTTAAGAGCTCAGGTTAAAAGCATAAAGTGAACTTTTACCTCATGCAGTTAAAACTACCCTTTGCCTGAAAGGCTAATTTCAGAGGTATCTAAATTCTCCATAAAATAATTTCTGCCCACATTTAAATAATTCACAAGGAAAATGGACTGTCTGCTGAGAGAATGGTAGCATTTGCTTAGAACAACCAAAAAGCCAGATGTGTGCAATACTGCAACACCACTGAAAGAAACTGACTTAGCTAGTTTTTCTCATCTGAACAGTATCTCTTTCACTGGGTTGTAAGCATCTTGATTTTTCTTCTGTGTAAGTGTCAGAGCTACCACAAGCCAGCACAAAACTCAAGCAGTTAGTGAAAAACACAGTAATCTCCAAACACTGTCAGCAATGTAAACACCTGTTTCTGCTCTCCTTTTTCCATCCAATCGTAACTTTTCCTGAGGAAACACTTCTAGTCCTCATCCAAGGCTCTCCTTTAAGAGAAACTAACTTAGTTCTTGCAGTTACTGTGCTTGAAGTAGGGCTAATTTCTCAGTCTACACAGCCTTTCAGCAAGTGAATGGAAAGCAGTGGATGGATTAAATTAGAAGACCAGAGTTTACAGTCACTGAGCTCCAGAAAGCAATTTACTGGCATTCTCTATTTAATTATATCAACACCTCATAACCATTAATTAATTTATCTTTACTGTACCGAGATTAAGTAACTCTATCATAAAGTTCCGCAAGTATACATCTGAGCCAAGAATTGCACTTATAAATTTTAGGAAGGCACTTGGTCTACATCATCATCATTCTTCACAATGTTAAAAGCAGGTAATTTCAACCCCATGAGCCATGACTGCTGCCCCCTTCCCCACCTACTTAAGATTAAAAATAATGTTTGTTTCTCTTGCAGCCATTCTTGCCCACATCTATATGGATGTGTTCACCCCTGACAGCACTTTAATGAACACAAGGAAAACAAGTGTTTTTCAGCTATAGGCCTGACGTGAAAAACCTGTTCCCCCTCTTCAACCCACAATGTCCCCTTGAGGAAAAAAGGGAAGGGAAAATGAAGGGGGAAAAAAAAAGGCTCTGAAGAGTGGGAAAACAGCTTTCTACAGCAACAGCAGAAAAAAATTACAAATTTAAACAAAGGGTGTCCACATTTATAACATTCATCTTTCTGGGGTTTTTCTCCTGACCCTTTTTCTGGTATGAAACTCCATTGCCTTCACCACCATTTAAAGCAGTTTCAAGAAGAGTACAGGGAGGCAAGTTCTGAAATCCTTTCCGTGTATACCAAATTCTACATATATACTTAGGTATCTGGTTAAGAAAAAAAAAAAAGCTTCATTTTAATTTACAACTCTAAGCAAATGTGCATTTCTATTAGGCAATCAAAAGAAGACAAACTAATATTCACAGAGCAAAAACACCAACATTTGTCATCGAGGAAAATAAATCTTTAAATCTCATAAGCTAGTGCTCCCTGAAGACATCCAACACACATGGCCCATGCCTGTATATCAGAAGTTAAACAAGAAAGTAAAGATTTCTTGGAGGCTTTCAGTTTTGTGCCTAAAATCTTGGGTTTCTTTTGCTCTCCTTGAAATCTAAAGAAAGAAGGAATTGTGATTTATCTGTTATACCTATTACGCTTTTTTTAACTTTGTATGCATCTAAATTTAAGAAAAATCTGGAGACAGTAATTTCCACTAGGTTAAAAATCACCTATAAGAAAGATACTGGAGAACAACATAGATTTCTTCAATACACTGTATCATCTTCCACCAGCAGGCACACACAAAACAGAATGAGAACAAATTATATTCAGATAATACTAATGTTCAGGATTTTAATACTGCTGTCCTTACTATAACTATATAAAACTCTCTGCATAAAGGTTACCTCTAACACATCTTCTAACTCTTAAACACATTAAAAAACACCCTTATTACATTGTACATTTAACCACAACACAAGAAAAGGTTAGGTCCCAATAATAACCTTATAAAGAAAGCACAGTATCAGTTAAATGGATTTTAAGTAAGGGTCCAAGATCATATTAGGCAGCAATTATAAGCTACAAATTGTATTTTATATCTTCAGTGAGAGGTAGCACAAGTCTTGCTGAGTCAAATCTCTGCTATAGAACCTCTTGCCATGCTTTAAATGTTGCAAGCAGCTGAGCCCTGATGGGTTAAAGCTAATGCTAAAGGTAAAGGCTTGAAAAGTTGACCAGGTATCTTGTGGCCATAGATCTAAGTGTGTCAGTCACAGGCAAATATACCGTACTGTGCTTGCCAGAGAAGGCCAGGAGTAATAGATCAAGTTCATCAGCTGTTGAGGAGCCTACCAGAGGTGCAGCAGAGATTAACACTGGTTTCACTGTGCCTACAGTGATCTGCACAGAAAAGGCGACACTGGACGATGACTCACTACTTCCCAGCACCCAAGAAAAGTGTCAGAAGTGCTTCTTCCAAACAACACCTCCTAAGACAGAGGCCCCCAAAGTGTCAGGAGTGAAAAGGAATGAAAAAATCATCCCAATCAGTAGGCCTCAAAGAAGGAGCTATGTCTTCCTACAGCTCCCCACCTCATCGAAGCAGCCACCCTTGCAGCCTGACCCAGAAGGTCACCCACACCCACCACCAGCCACCGCTGTCTACAGCTGAGCTGCTAGCACTTACCTCACCTGAGACCTCAGCCCGCCCAGCCCACAGCAAAGCAAGGGGACCCCTAGAATGTCCTTGCTGGAGGAGGTTTCCCAGAGGAGCAGCTCACTCCCTCCCAAGCACGCACTGTGAGGCTTGGGTCTGTGTCTTGTTTTGCTACCGAGGCATTCCAGGCTGTGTCAGTTTGGATTGCAACATAAATATTGTGCAACTGCAGGCTCCTTAGTTCCAATTATGGTAATATTGCAGGTGACAATGAGAAAGATATTTTTAATAGTCTCTGGTTACATTTTGCTCAGACTCATCCACATCTTAGAAAAAGAGAAAGACAGCTAAAGGAAATTTTGTTGATAAGTGAATTTGGAGCAGAATTGTAAGCCTAACAATGACTTGGAAAAGAGAGTCTTCCCCATTCTGATAATAATTTAGTGTTAGCAACAACGACCGAAATGTCAGTCATCGGATACAGAAAAAAGTTTATAAAATTTTATTTAAATGATACGTAAGTATATTCAGAGGTTTGAATATTATTAAGTCACAAAATGAGCAGGTGCCTGTGCATAATAAGGCTAATAGTTTCAGTTTAAAATTTAATTCTAGTTACTGAAGACAAGTACTGAAACATATGTTAAAAACAGCACTTTAGTTAAGTCCAGGACAGTAGGTTCCACTTTTACACATACTCAAATAATAGAAATGTATTCTTCTACTGAGTCACACAAAGATTTAAAATGCAAGTGCTCGGCCTGCAACTCAGGAGGACCAGTCAAGTATACAGCTTTCTCCATCTGCCACCTTTCTCAGGCTTCACAGTAGCTCTCCTCTTACGCAACAACCAAATAATAAGAGGGAGTAGGAGTTTCAAGAAGTGAGAGCAAGGTCCGACTTAGAGCCATACTCTCTCCAGAGGAACACAGAGCAAATTACTGATGTTCACACACTGCCCGAAGCTCCTGGGAAATGCCAGATTTGCTGCATATGCATATTTGCACCAATCATGAGGCACACAACACCCCACAGCTACAGCACACGGTATGTCACGCCTGGTTGCCATGCCCAGTTCATCAAGCTGGACACTTTAAAACAAATATCGGTGTTCATGTTTTCAGGAATGTCTCTTTCATATGTCTTTGGATCCTCACCAATGATGAACCTGAATGCTGTATGTTTCAAGATTCATTTACAAAATAAATGAAAGATGACCCTTCAAAACATTTAAATGTTATGAAAAAGTCACTTTAAATTTTTAATATTAGCAGTGACTTGCTTCAGAGCCTATGAAACAGTTGGGATAAGAACTTTTACTGAAAGAAGAACTGAAAACACACTGACTTGGCTTCAATATACACAAGCAATCCATCACCTGTCTCAGTCTAGGTGGCTTTGGAGAACAGCTAAGTAGTTGGTAACTTCTCAGTCTCAAAAACCTGTTTTGCACAGGCACATACAAACACATCGAAAGTATCAACCAGCCTCAGCATCTAAGCCATAAAAACGAGTCTTCATATCAACTTCAGAAAACTTGGGATTGCAGATGAAAGTCTTGGATTTTTCAACAAAAGTGTGTGGCCCTCAAGCACATCTTCTCCTGAAGCCTGAGACAGGTCAAGCCACAAGAAGGGCACCTGTGTGCTTCCAGCAGCTGGAAGGCTCAATCTGAGCAGAGTCCTGACAAGTGGCAATCTGTCAGCAGGAGATAGAACCCCTCCATCACTCACCACTACAGGCCCCACTGCTAGACCAAGCACACCTAGACTTCAAAACCACCCCAGAGTACAACCTGAAGCTGGAGCATGGCAAGACACCAATGCCGCAAGCCATACTCAGTCTAGAAACGAACGCTAACCTGGTTTGGAAGTACCCTTACCTCATTTTTTCAAGGAAGAATTTGGAAGGCCAGGTTTTCCCATCACAACCCATTAAACACCTGTTTTCATATTGTAAAACACTCTCCAGCATGGTAAGTTCCTGCCTGGAGAACCACATTCCTCAAACATATTCCCTCTTTTAGCCAAAGATTGACTGCACTCTTCTTTAGAATATTTTCTGTTCCATAACCTGAGATGCAATAAACCCACTGGGACACATTCATTTTCTTTCTGAAAGCCTTGGTGTCCTTCCCGGAAAGCTGTGGATGGAAACAGAAGCCCTTTGATGCTGCACAGATACACGTGCACAGCCATGGACACCACTTCCAAAGCTGCACAGCTTCACAGGAGAAACACTGGATTCATCATCAACTTCTTCACCTAGCACTGTCCTTCAGTGATACACAAACATTTTGACAGTTTTACCATTCTCTTGGTTTCTCTGTGATCTGAAAGGGTGGTCTGATTTCCAGACTCAAAACCAAAAATAATTTAAAAAAAAAAAAAAAACCATAACCACGCCAAACAAACCCCAAAACACACAAAACAAACAAAGCAAACAAACAAACAAACAAAAAAAGTCCTTAAACCAGTATTTTTAAAGGGTTTTCATTTCACAGTTCATACGATGTACATTTTTGGTTGCTAAGGTATACTTCACACCCCTTCCTGGTCAATAATAAATAGAGGCCCAATAACAGATCCAGAACATCCAATGCCAAACACCATTAACTCTTTCACAAGATGTCAGTCTCTTAAAATAGAATTAAATACCAAGTTAAAGTTTCAGTCACAAAAGACTTAATTTTTCTTCTAAAGCAAAAGAATGTGCAAGAATTTATTGACACCATATGAAACTTCTTCTGTATATTCAATATAGTTATCTGCGGAATTACTGACCATACTTATTCTTCAATGTACGCTGACAGTTATTGTGTACTGAGAACAATTTACAGGCATCTTCACAACATTAAAAGTAATTTAAATACATTCAAGGCTGGTAACAAATGGGTCTGAATAAATTTCTGCACAAAAGCATTTCATGATCTTTAGCAAAGTTCCATCCTAATATTTTTGCAGTTTTAGCACCCATATATTCCACTAATTGACTTTCAATGAAGAACGACTGTTGCCACACATCATGGAGTTTTCAGCACTCTTCCTCTTACATTCACCATACTGTATCCATGATATCATATATTCCTTATTGGATTAAATATGTTATTCTGCAAAGATTAAAACGTTGACACAACTGTAAAGCACAACAGTTCGGCAGATATGTGTACCTCTGCAGTCTGTGCACACCTGACTGCATTAGGTTTTCATGTTTTCATTTATAGGTCATGAAGATGCTGTAACTACTGCAATGCAACCACAATCCTGTTTGTATTCTCTCACAGAAAAATGTCTTGAATCATAGATATTTCAGTTTCTGTGTTTCAGACTCTAAAAATACTAGCCTCTATTTTCTAGACACTTTTCTTCCCCTTTGTCTTCAAAAGATCTGTCCCCCCTCCGTCACACTAATAAAATGATACTTTTTTTCAGTAATTAAAAATCAACTGTCAATGCAACAACTAATAAGTAATTTCCAAAGACACACACTGGAATTAACAAGATCTAGTATGTAAAAAACAGCAGCCTCAATCAGGGCCAGTGGAACCTGGTGTAACTCCTGTGCCTGATGTGCATAAAGCCAGCATGCAAAAAAGTTCGTTTTTTCTTCCCACAAAAGAAGGGAAGGTGAAGAAATGTATTTTCTATATTGGGCACCAGATGAAAATCACATTGCTCTTTCTTCTGAGAACCTGAGCCCCTATTTTCTGAGCAGCTGCCCACCTCCTGGCAATGCTGCCTGTGCCTTTGCTGGCTCCTGCCCAGCCACATGTTTTCTCTGGCCTTTTTCCCCTCACTTCCCAACTCTCCATTGTTTGTATGTTGCCCCTCTCCTTTCTAAAGCCCTTCATGGCTTCCCACCACTAACCCTTAAAGCTTCCTCTGTAGTATTTTTACATGGTAAAACTTATCAACTTCTGATCTGATTTCAAAGCTGTTAAATGTCAACTACAGGTTTCATTACACAGCTATCACCTACCACTTGTTTTATTAGGTGGGTTACAATTCCAGAAGAGCAATATGTCCTCTCAACATAAATAGTAAGGCTTACAAAAGGAGAAATCAACAACACAATTGTGAGCAATTTTTTGTAAGAATTAGCACTGACATCATGACGAAGTTTATATGGTCTTTACCTCTTTTACATTTTCTTCACCATTCCTGCGCAAATTCAAAATCAACACCTGATAGATACTTAGAGTATTATGCTTGATATAGCTTGGCAACTCTGAGGTTGTTTCTCCAAGCACAAGTTTCATAGTTTTCAGACTGAATTATACAATTTGGTCCTGTTCAACAAGCAATGTAATATCACGGCCATTCTCCTTCCTTCTCTGAAAGGACACAATCGCAAAAATTGTAGTGGCAATATCCATCAAGATTAGACTATTTTAATGTAAATATATGTCAAAATGTAATTAGTCAAATTACGTCAAACACATGATTTCAAATTACATCAAATACATAATGTATCATGTTGGTTTAGGCTGAAATACAAAAGCTGAATAATGGAATAAATCAGCATTTGAATTTACTTAGAAGACAAATTCTGACCAAAGTTGCAAAACACACATCATGTTGTGAGAGAAAAAATAAATTATTCTAATACAAGTATCAACTAAACATCAATCTTAAAAGATATAGGATTTTTTTTGTAACAATGTAAATACTTATTTATGAAACAATGTGCCTAGAAAACCCCAACTTCCTAGTTATATATATAAATGTATCCCCCAGCCTCAAAACATCACTCTTCAAATGAATTTCCAGTTTTGGGTCCAAGAGTAAAGATTATCTCCCACCGGGACAAGGTTGGCACAGGCCCACTGGAATCTCAGTCATCCTCATAACGTCCTGGAGGCAAACTGAAACAAGACTGAGATCGGCAACTTACAGAAATACTTAATGCGATGCAATTTGCAGCCGTATCTGATTCACCGCAGAGGTCCAAAGGACCAGCTCACTGAGCAGAGGACTTGCAGTGCGCGTCCCTGTGGACCCTGCAACCACCAATGGGCTGGAAAAGTCTTAAAACAGAGATGCTCCACCAACTACTTTAAGTCTTTAAGTGCCTGCTGCCCATAGGAAGCTGAAGCTCCTTGGTAAACAAGCAAGTTCTACAGGTAAACCAAAGCCAGCCTGTGAACCTCAAGGAGGGTTCTGTATGACTCAGATGGCTGTATGATGGAGATCTGTAGTTTTTCCTTCCATCCCCAAATGGACACCACACAGCACTGGAAGGAGGGTAGGAGGAGTGGGGAGGGCAGAAAATCTCCCTTCTGCACGTTGAATGAAGGTGCTGCCTGTCCTTTAAATCTGGCTGTTGTTCCTCAGCCTAACTAATTAGAAAGTCATCCGTTACCTACAGCAAAGCCCTCTGCCACCCAGCAGAAGAGACCCCCACACTCAAGGCATGTAGAGGGTACAGTCCACCCTATCCAAGGGAATCAGCTCTGCCCTCAGCACACAGCCTGACTAACGTATATAGTTAAATAAGAAACAAACTGCAGCAAACCCATTTCCAACTACAGATGTGTGGTTACTATTTGAAGGAGAAAGTAGTAACTAACTAAACAAACAAAAAGTTAAAACTACAATGTTATTTCCTCTCCTCAGCAACCTCTACAATTTACCAAAAAGACTTAAGATAGTAAAGAGCTTAAAACAATATACTTACTACTTTAATTTTATTTTTCTTAGAATAGGAACTGAAATTGTTGTATTAAACACAATTCCTCACATAACTCATTCCTCAAAGTTCAAATGTTACTTTCTAACACCATCCCAAACTACACTTCAGTAAAGCAATAAACATCATAGCAACTGCTCATTAAAGAGATTATTTTCAGCTACTTCACTGATGACAGCATAAGCAAGCTATTGCTGGCACTTTCAAAACCACCTTTCTGACATGAAACGTGGTCTTGCCCTTAAACACAAACCTATCAGAAATGGGATTAAAACAAAAAAAGGCAGAAAAGATGCAGATGAAGAAAATGCAGAAAAGAAACAGATGCAAATCTCACAACAAAGGATAGATGCCTCTAATAATTTGCAGGGAACATTTGGAAGATTTTTAAAAGTGCTAAGTCTGATTAAGCTACTGAAAATCTCAGAAAGGAGAAAAAAAGATGATCAGTGCTAAATAATATTTAACGAGACTGCTCCTTGTTTTTATGCTGATCCAGAAGTTTTGAAATTTAAGTCTGAAGCTACTCTTGGAAATTATTACAGTAACTACGTTTATTCTGTAAAGGAACAAATGTGGAAGCCTTCAAACAACTAACAGTGAACTATTTCATTGTAATTCGAAGATTAACTTCAAGAGGTTAGTTTATTACAGCTAAGCTTTTCTATAATTTCATCGCTTATATGAGGTTCTTCCGGTGCAACGATTTTGCACATACAATCAAGAAAGGTATCAAGTCAAAACAGGGCAGGGAACAGGAATCTAAATTATAAGTCTTTCTTCTAAAAAGGATTAGTTGAGACGTACGCTACAGTGGCTGTGAAAAAAAAATAGACAATATGAATTACTTCTGGACCTATTAGCTGCTACAAAATTTTAAAAGAGTAATCAGTTCCGGTGTACAGAAAATTATTATTTTACAACAAAGTTGATAGCATTTTTCAGTTTGATTGTGATTTGCATTTTTCTCCAGTCAAAATCATTCCATATGGGTACTTTTCAGTGACCTATATCCTAAATCATTTTCATTTCATATGAGCAAGTGACCTCTTCACAATCTCACCGACAAAGAAAAAAACATGATGACTCCCACGAACCATTCATTTTCAGCCACCACCACAATTTAATTTCTCCAAAATAAATCTGGTAGAAATAGAAATGGAACAAAAAAGTACTCCATGCTCAAAAAATATTAATTAACCACTCTATCAGAAAGATAAATACCAGCCCTCACATTTCAACGACGAAAAACAAAAAGGTTAAGTGACATTTTCAATGACACATAGCAAAACACTACCACAACACGGATCACATCTCAGAAGTTTTCTATTGTTTTCAGCCAACTAGCCTTGAAAAACTCCTGTGCATGCAATGCTGAATCAGGTATATTCCTCAGAATACAAAAAGCTTATTCCAGCTCACATAAATCAGTCCTGAAAAAATAAATTATCTTATTCTACAGTATTTTTTTAAAATACATTTAAGTCCAACAATAACTTTTCAAAAAAAAAAAAAAAAAAGAGGAGTCTGACAGGAATGTTTCTAAGCAAATACACCTTTATTGTTAAAATTATAGTCCCAACACATTATATTATGGAAAGCATTTAAAAAAACGTATAAGCAACAGATGATTACTGAAAAAAAATTTTAAAAAAAAAGGCAAACACCATCAAATAAATAAGTCACTTCCAAAATCTGTGAAACTATTCACCTGACTACCTCACAAACCCTGGTGCAGCTTTAAAAGTATCATGTATTTACTGACTGATATGTCCTGAACTTGGTGTATTTCTTTTACTCTTCCTCATACTCAAATGCACTCTAATTTGGTTGTTCCATGAAGACTATTTGATCATTTTACACAAATCTTCACTTAACACTAAGCTACAAAGCATTTAGGTTTTTTCCTCTCTCAGATGATATAAACACTGCACCATAGCAAAGATCCCGTGACACAATGTAAGAATCGCTGAGGTTAAACTAAAAACAAAGAAATACACAAATATTTATACAATTGATTCGGCTTAAGCTTCCTCGTAAGGTCACTGTTAAACCTTAAAGCCTACACCAACAAGGCCTCACATGAAGCAGTGTATTTCAGGTGTTACATATTATCAAAATAAACTAGTATGTCTAACTACAGGCACTTTGGAAACGCTGTATTAGAAATACTTTTTCCTGTCCCTTAACCTTTTACTGATCTACTGTCCTGAGTAATTAAATGAATGATTTAAGTATACAAAAATGCTACAGAACAAAACCGTTTTGTAAGAACTACATTAAAACTGGAGATTACTAAAAAACAGGGGTATTTTGAGTATCTACATTTACATGAACGAATTATTATCGTCAATAAAAAACTTTTTAAAAATACTAATTTGAACATTTAAAACCATATTCTACTTAAAAGGGCTTAGCGTAGCATTAGAGAAACCAATTTAATAATTAATCATATTTTCTTTAGAGTAATATTACTAGCAGTAATGTTTTTCCTTAATAGCTTTGAATTACTTAGCACACGGAAGAAAAAAAATAAAACTGTCAAAATATCTTAAAACTTTGTCTCTGACTTCTTTCCCCACATAGACACAAATTAACGTGGGGATGCAGACACCATGCGCAACTTCTGAGTCACGTCTTCGTAACAAAATTTCCAAGGGCCTGATCCAAGCCTGTAGAGTCAATGGAGCGATTCGTATCAGTGTCAATGGAAAGATTCCCACTCTCTAGAGTTGAGTTTGGATAAGGGCTTTAATGTACAGAAAAGAGCAGGGAAAATCCTCTTTGGAAAAGGAACTTCTGTGTTTCTCTCCGTAAGTACGTACACAAACAAGACTTCCTAAAAGTCGAAGCGATTCGCAGGTAGAGGGTACTGCCCGTTCCTCCATCTGCAGCTCTGCACTCTTTACTAACAGAGGACAATACCATAAATTTACGGTGCTCACTTTTAAGATTATTTTTCCCTGGAGAATATGCCAGCAGCCCATTTTCTGTCTAGACTATTACCGCAAATTTTAGATGAGCGTTTTCCTGCCAGCCCACAGCCTAAGCTTTGCTCCTGTCGATTAGCTCCATCCCGGGACCGTATCAGCGCTCGCCAGTGGTCTCAGCCAGGGGCTGCGCTGGGACACGGGCCCGCTGCCTGCTGAACCTGACACGAGCTGAACTACGGGAAAATAACAAAACCGCCTCACGGGCTGCCTTTACCTTGGCCGTGCAGGCTCCGCCGGGCGGCACACGGCTTTCCGGCAGGTTACGGGAGGCCAAGAGCGCTGCCTGCGCGCCCCGCGCTCGGCGAGGCAGAACGCGCAGCGGAGGCGCCGGCGCTCGCCCTCCCTCCTATGGCTGCCCTGGCACTCCCGATGGCACGGCAGAGTCCAGCCCGCTTCACAGCCGAGGCTGCCGCGGCCGCTCCCCTCTCTTCAAAACCTATCACGCTTCCCAAACTTTCCAAGTCCCGCAGCCCTCCTCAACTTCAAAGCCAATTTTAAGGGAAGGCCCCCACGTACCAGGCACGGAGGCCGCCTCCGGAACCCCGCAGCTCCAACACCATTATTTATTAATTCTTGGGTTTAGGCACTTTTGTCTTGGGCAAGGGGACGACACCGTTCCCTGCGCAGCCCAAAGAGCGCCCGAGGACAACGCTACCCCAAGGGCATCTCGGCGCCCCTGCGCTTCCCCTCCCACGCCAGCGGGGGCGCCCCGGGGCAGCCCGGCGCGGGGCGCCCCGAGGGGGCGGCCGGCAGCGGCCCCTCCGCCCGGGCGGGCGGGCAGAGAGGCGGGGGCTGGGGGGCGCCTCTCCCTCCGGCG
>VZRR01011044.1:9051-45671 GCA_013398015.1 Oreocharis arfaki
AAAAAGCACCAGGTATCAAACAGGACAGGACCGCATTATTTTTTTGGTACAAGGAAAGAACAAACACACTGTTTCTTGCCTGAAAAATGTTTGCAAACCTTCCAAATAAGACCCTCACTGGATTCTGAGTTATACAGAAGCCAGAGCTAATAGAGGAAACAGTGTGATGCCAGCACACCTCTTCTGGGCAGCTGTCTGAAGGCAGGCAAAATCTGTGGAGGATTAGGAGTTAATTTCTCCAAATAGAGAAATTTTTAAGAATTTCTGATTTTAAAATCATGTGTCGTGTCATTATTCCTGAAAAAGGGAAAAAGGCTGGTTTGGATGAGTCATGCAACAATCCTGGAAAAATGCCAGGAAAGGCTAAAGGCCCGAATGGATAAGTGATTAAGAAGTGTTAATGGAATTTTAATGATTATGCAGCTATATAGAGATGAATATGCATGCACACCATATAAAACTTTAAATTTAAAACAAAGCTGGAGAAGCTTTTTTAAATTATTTTTTTCCTCACAGAAAGAGGATTTGTTAAAAGAAATAATTTTTGGTATCTTGGAATAGTGGAGGGATCACATGGAAATCAAAACTCTTGAACAAGATTGTCTGTTGATGGTCTGTTGCTGTCTCGGTGGCATCCTAGCTTTGGCCAGGACCTGGTGGAAATTCTACACCACCTCACATCATTGCTGGGAGCAGGGGGAAGGGGCTCTGGCTTCAGAGGAGAAGGGCGTGGCTTCCAGTCAAAAAATGTGGTAGCTTTGTCTCGGGGTTCATATGAGTATTGTTGGATGTGCATCACTCTCTCTTTTGTATACTTTTGTTATTTATATTGTTGCTGTTACTTTCCATTTTCTTGTTCTGTGATTTCACCTCTTGTGCCTCCAATTCTTATCTCCAGCCTTATGGAGAGGGAAATGGGAGTGGAATAGAGGAGCAAGCTAGCAGCAGTGTGGTTTGGCATCTCTGGGAGAACTAAATGGGTGAAATTCCTAAACCATGACAACGGTGGCAAGAGTTCCTGTGAGGGTCCTTACAACAGCACCTTCACGTGGAATAGGTGGGATTTACCTAGACTTGCTCTTCTGCACACTCCTTAAAATCTAGCTGGACCACAGTCCTGCTACTGAAGAATAAGCATAGATCATCACTGTTGAATATCTTAATCTGTATTCAAGAAGTCTCTTAATTATCTTAGCAAAGCACAAGAGGCTACACTCGTGACAATTTCTACATCTTCAGGAACAGTTTCCACAGACCATTTACAAATGCCTTTTCTGTGCACAATCTGATCATTTTGCAGCAGAAAGCACTTGAGAGGAGAGGCCAATAGGGGTCAGAGTCCCCACCAGGATGTCAATCAACACTTAGAAGAATATCAGTTGGTTTAAGCACAGCAGGAGCTGCCTGAGAAGAATTTACAGGACACTCTGAAAGTTCCAAAAGGAGTGCTCCTGCACTGATAAGTCAAATACTTTGTTGTGAAAGTGGCTGGGGTTTCAGTCACTGCAGTTACCTGGTTTCAAGTCAATGCACTGTCTCATCTATGAAAATGAGTACCAGAGGATTTCCTGACAACCCAGGGAATTCACAGCTTAAAGGCAGACACACACAGACACAGCCTTGATACTGAGCTGCATCACAGCTGTGAATAAAGAACAAACTTGAATTTTGTATTTAGAAGTGAAGTTCCAGAGTCCTTGCCACAGCACAGTCAATGGTATTGCTGTAATACCTTAAATTCTGTAACTCATATTACTGAGTCCTGAAAATACTGATAATAAGAACACTGCTACACAAAATCAATGAGCCTAGAACAAAGTTAAAACAAACAAAGCTGTTTTAATGATAGATCAAAAGCTTTCATTTAGAAATTACTGTGTTTTGAGAATATCTATTATGATTATGCTCAGCTTCTTTTTTATATTGCAAACTACCTGGGTCAGTATTTTTATCATTAATTTTGAATTGAATAATAAAATATTTGCTGGCAAATTTTATATAAATTTTGGAGGAAAATAATATAAAGAAGAAAATAGATTAGTTATACAAGCATTTTTAATCACGAACTAACATAAGCTCAACTGAACAAATTGTATTTTAAATAGAGCTTTGATGTGATTAGCAACTCCATGTTTGTAAGGACTAAAATTTCAATCTTCATAATATAATTTTACTCCAATTCAGAACAAAGTCAAGATACTTCAAAGCTTCCAACTAAAGTTAATTGCTGCTGCCTTCTCAGTTCTAAGAAACTATTGACTGCCTCAGAACCAGCAAGTCAAATAGAAGCTGTATCTGTGCTGGAAATGAAGCTAAGTATTGGAAATTTCAAGGCTCCTGACATCCTCCCCTTCTGATGTCTTTCAAAGAGATGTACTGGGAGCCTGAACTCCTCAGTGGCCTGCCAAATGGAGGAAACAGGCAGATGTGGTAAGAATTCTCAAAATGTATCAGGAATTTTTTCAACGCCATAGCCTTGCAGAAGATTTCACTATTGATCAAATGAAAAAACCCAATGAAAGGGTTTTTTTTAAAATATTCATGATGATTGACACAAGGCCAGACATCAAGGGAGGGATTAATCTGACAAATTTAGACATCCATAGTGTAGGTATCTTTCTGTCTGTGTGGGGAGATGTCTAGATTCAGTTTGTGATGAATGGGAACATATGTCCAGATGGATAGTAGTAATCAGAAATTTCTATAGTATTGTTTAGATGTTTAAAGCAAACATCATGGACAAAAGTTCTTACTTTAAAAAGCACTGGTAGATGATAAAATTAAAATGTTTAAGACTCTTAATCAATAATTGGTAGAACACAAGATAGATATGAAGTGCTCCAACAGAGAGAAATGAGAATTCTGGAGTGCATTAAGGGGGAATTTCTTGGAAGAACAATTAAATTACTTTGACTGGCATTATGGAAATCAAAATCTGGATACTATGGTCTCCTCTGTTCTGGAGCTCTTTTCTGAAAAGAATATAGAAAAAAAAGGATTGGACTCAGAAAAGAAATGCATCAATATTTTATGGTTTGCTCTGCTAAGGCGGATTCCTGTCACCTGATGTGGTGTTGGATCTCAAGGTGAAGTCCTGTGTAAAAGAGGTCTGATGGGAGTTCACTGGAGGTTTCTGTGCCTGTTTCTAAACTACAGAAAATTCAATGTGTTTACACCAGATATAAAAGTTTTTATTGCACACATTCTTATTAGGGAATAAATACAGTAGCATTTGGCTACTGGTATTGACTTTGGTCTACATTGTCTGTTATCAATCTGACCATAGTTAATATGTGTGATTTTACCAGCATTGAGCCTATAGCTGCTGACAGATAAACAAAAAGGTCTTATATAAAGCTTGTGAGGTTTTTCCTGCCAATGTATCTGTGTTCCAATAACAATGAAATGCTGTTAAATATTTATATTAAATGACTAGAAATTACTTGTTAGACCATCTTAGATCAAATCAAATAATGCAATCAAACAAACACACATGCAAAGTGAGTATTTTATGAAAACAAAGAAAACACAAATTTGTCTCACCTAATCTGATTTAACAAGATTTAATTGAGGGAGGTAATGTTTTGTATAATAGAATAGAATAGAGTAGAATAGAATAGAATAGAATACATTAATTAAATACTTCCCTGATATCTTTTTCCATCAAACAGCTGCATAAGTGCCTTTTTTTGGGCAGGTGTTCCCTTTTTTTTTCACTGTCACCTTATTTAAGACAGAGTCTTCGGTGTCAAACATAGCAACTTTTTTCCTTTCTCATTGGCCTTGGGTTTTTGAGTCTTTTTGATGGGTTTATTAAACAGCAGGCCATTATGCCTGAGACCATGAAGACTGTAGTTACAATCATCAATGTAATATATAATAAATTCACCCGGATAATTTTGCCCTACAAGCTATACCTTCCAGGCCAGCTCTGGAAACGTTTTTAGATTTTAAAAATCTGCCATTCTGTCCTGCATCTTTTCTTCCTCTTTGTCAGCCTGTGTGTGAAAAGAACTGGAACCTACCAGCTATATTATTTACTCTTTTAAAAAGCATTAGGCTGGATCTCTAAAACAACACAATTCATGTGTTTTTGTTGAGCTTCACTTTCACAGCTATCTTTTTCAGCGTAAAATTGAGACAATTAACAGACTAAAATCATAATGAAAAAGTCACTCTAGCTTTTCTTTTTCCATAGAATGACCAGGTTTCATGTCAATAAAAATGTACGCATTTGTCATTAATGATTGGATGCACCAGTTTATCCTCTTTGTAAAGAGATTTACTTGGTAACTCTAGGAGTGGAGAAAGACACTGAAGTTAATTGCATGAAAATATAGCTACCTGGGAATTAGAGAAATGTTATAATCCTTTCACTACAGCAAATTAAATATCACCCTTCAGAAACTGCAGGACACCATGCTGTTAGATTAAGAATTCTGTAGTTGTAATTTATTAGCATTTAGGAAAACTACTAATCAGAGTATGATGGATTGTAACTTAAGTGTATGTGATGACATTAATGCATGAGTTGATTACTTTTGGTAGTAATCCCTTCTTTTTTATTATAAGTGGATTTCATATTTGAATAAGTGTTTCAATTTTCAAAAAATAGTCCAAATGCCCTATCCTTTTCCATTCTACCTATAATAATACTTTTGTTATAATTTTTGCTGGATAAAAATTTGCTGGTATTTTTGCTATGATTGGTAGCTATGACATAATGCAGTACTGTATATTGGCACCCAGTACAACCTGTCATCCATCGTGCTCTGTTTTACATTGCTCTGGAGAGCTTACAAGTGACAGCAAGAGACAACCACAGACACATAATGGGGTGGCAGTGGAAGGCAATAGCAGTAAGATGATGTTCTATATGACAAAGCACCACAGGGTTTTATGCAGTGGAGACATCTCTGTCTGAACTGGTCACCTAAGATAATTTTAAAGTAAAAAAAGAGAAAATCCATAGTTAGAACAAAACTCATACTAAGGCACACATCATAAACAGATCAAATTAATTACACGGTAATTTTTTTTGCTGGTTCTAAAGAAAATTTTGGGTAACTAGACCAGATAAAAACATCAATAGCTGACTGAAATTAAATTCTATGATTTCTGTTCAATCACTGACAAATCTATTTAAAACTGTCTTAAATAAGACACTGAACAGAAAATTTTCTGGCTTTGTGGAATGTTACAGATCTTCCAATTGCTGAATTAGAAACCAAATATCTAATCAATGCCTGGCAGACAACACCTGTGTTTTGGGCTTAAAAATTAATTCTTTCTTGAGAGGTAGTTAGAAATCATCATAACCAAGGAAAATTCAGTGGTTGAGGGGAATTTTTTCAGGGTAAAAAAAGTCTCTGAATAGAGAAAACAGGTTTGAAAAGGAAAGAAGGCATGAAACTTCTGCAGCAGTTCTCAGAGACTGGAATTTATCTCCGCTAGTTTTACACCTGAGATAATGAAATTATAAACCTTACATAAGGATTCAGTGGAAATAAACTGGCACTTTTTTTTGTCTGATTTACTTAAGATGTCTGGCATAAGTTATGTGATACTTGTGACATTTTTTTCCTAATGACTAACAGTCTAGAAAACCACAGGCTAGGTATGAGAAGTTAAACTACTTGTAAACAGTTTATTGAGGAAGAGACATGAAAGAAAATGATAGAAGTGTAATACAAGTGCCTTGTATGACCAGTAAGATGTTTTCAAATCTCTCTCCATGCGAAGCAGTTTGATGGTTAAACATCACTCTTTGTAAATCTAACAGAATCATGAATGTTTAAGATCAAAACTGGAACATCTTTTTGATGAAATACTGTCCCCCTTCTTTGATACTACCCTCTGATAAATATAAATGGAAAAAAAAAACCAAACAAACAAATAAAAGGCTTTCAGCAGGAAGGTTCAGTCTGATTGTAGGTTTTTTCCTTTTTCCATTTTCTAAATCGAGATTGCTATTTTCTCTGCTCCTTCTTTTGGGGATTTTGTGTTTCCTGCTACTGATTGTAAGGGGACTCTGTAGTCTATATATCAACTACTTTTCCTGTAACATTTAAGAAAAATAGCAACCCTCTAGAGCTTTGGTAGGAAATTGTTATGAAGCATTTGAAAAAAGGAAAGAGGCTTTGAATAAGGCAAAACATGTGTTAAAACTTCAGGATTTGGTAGATTGTAAAAGAAAAGCATATTCAGGCTCAGGGGGTTATTAGAAGATCTAAGAAATATTGCTGGCAAAACATCTGTAGCTGTATAAACACCAGATTTCAGCAGAAAAGACATGGAATAAGATAAAAGGAATAAATGAGGAAAGGCCCAAGTCTTTTGCAATACTTACTTTAATTAAGGGTGAAACCACTGTTGATTCACATGTACAGAAAGTTAATATGCCAGATGGGAGCTCTTCTAATACTCATGATAACTATAGATTGATATTATCTACATTAGAAGATCCTTTATTATGTAGCTATTTTTTTGTTCAGTTTTTTTTTTTCCTTTTGAAACATGTAATTACATTCTGAAGGGTTTACATGACACTGTTAGTGCTATTGAGTAGGTTTTCTGGCTAATTTATTTGGGTTATTTATCTCCAGTAATATTATTCATGAAATATAAAAATTGTAGAAGGTATGAGTTGGAAGCATTTCCTGAATTTAACTATCATTGTTTGATGATATAAATGAAATAAATTTTATCTTCTTTGGACCTATTCAGAATTGAAGTATTTGTTGAATTGTTACCTTGGGTTTTTTTTTTTCTTTAAGAAAATGTTACATGTATAAACATCAATATTTTCTGTAAAAGGAAATCAGATTTTGTTTCCAGTTACACACATTCTTTGTTAAACCACATAGTTCATTTAAAAGCAGAATACTATTTTTGTAAAATTTTCTAAGTTCCTTTTAAATTCTCTGCATTTCCTCAAGAAATTTTTTTTCTGATTTGGTTGGATTCATCTATTTTTTTCAGAAATGCACCACTGTGTATGTGTTTATTATGCTGTCATTACGATATAAACAAATTAGTTAGAAATCAGGATCATGAATTTTCAAGCTACTTGAATATTATGCAGCACTAGGTTTGCATTTCATAGGAAAAAAGGAAGATCTTTCTTCCTCCTTGTCAGAATGCCTTTGTGTCTTTCGTTTTTGTATAACCTTGTTGTTCACTGAAGCCCCAGGGAACCTTTAAGCAATCCGTGTGAGAGGGAGAAACTGGTCTGACTGCTGCTGATTACAAAGCTTTGATGCCAGCAATTCAGACAGTTTTTAATCCACCTCACCATCTCTTCTTCTAACCTGTACTTTTTCAGTTTGACAAGTGTTACTGAAGATGGTATCAAAATCCTTGCTAGTCAAGATGAACAATATTCACTGTTCCCTTCCCATGCACCAAGACAATCTCATCATAGAAAACTATCAGGCTGATTTGGCAAGATATCCCCTTTGTAAACCCATAGTGATGACTCCCCAGTAACCTTTCTTTCCTTTATGCATCTGGAAATTATTTCCAGGAGGTTTTTCTCCATCAAAGTCCCAAGGATGAGGTGAGGCTGCCAGGTCTGTATTTCCCTGAATCTGCATTCTTTGCCTTCTTGAGGTAGGGACAACATTTTCTTTCTTGAAGTCCTCAGCAGTCTCCAAGTCTCAGTGACCATTCACAGATGACAATGGTGTCTCAGTGCCAGTTGTCTCCCTCAGCACTTGTGGGTGCATCCTGTCAGGTCACTTGGACTTATGTCTGTCCAGTGTGTTAAAAGGTTCCCTTGTCAGATACTTCTCCATGAGGGTGTCTTCCTTACCTCAGACTTTCTCCCTTCTCTCAGAGATCTCATATTCATGAGAACCAATCTTACAAGTAAAGACTAAACCAAGGAAGGCATTCAGTATCCTGGCCTCAGACAATGCTTTTCTATTCCCTCCAGGTCATCTGTCCCTGTTTCCGCCTCTTTTACACTTCATTTTTATGTCTGAATTTTGTCACGAACCCTTTGTTCATCCGTGCAAGTCTCATGACAAATTTACTTGGCTTCCTGCTCATCAGTACAGACCACTGTTGAGTTGGACACAGTGATGTTGAGTATCAGCTCTTTCAGACTCTTCTCTCCAGGGCTGTCTCTCATGGGTTCCTTCCAAGAAAATACAGGAACAGTACAAAGTCTGTTTTTCTAAAAATCATGGGTTGGGATCCTGCTTTTTGCCTATTTGTCAGGCAGAAGTTTCCTCAGGAAGAACCTTTTCTTTCTCACCAGGTTCTCTACAGCAGACACCCACAATATCACTGATCTTACTCTGCCTGAGTAATCTTGACTGACAAGCTCAGCTGACTCACCACCTGTGCCAAGAAAAAGCTCAATACAACCATGCTTCTTTCTCATTTAAAGAGTGACTCTTTCTCCTTTCAGTCCCAGCCCATTCTCCCCAGAAATTCTGTATCCATCCAGGATAACTTAGCCTGGGAGAAACATCATAAGGTCTGTTGTTCAACCTCCTGATGAAAGCAAAGCCAGCTGTGGGGTCAGAACTGGCTGCTTAGGTTTTTCTCCACTCCAGTCATGAACACATCTATAGAAGGAGCCTACACAAACTCCTGGAGTACCTGTTCTGCTGCCCAACTCTCATCATGGCGAAACATACTAATTTCAAATTTAAAAACCAAAACATATAGCTTTAGTAACACTTAAAACTTTAATATGATAAATATAAACATCGTCAGAACATTAATGGATCACATTAAAATTATTCTAATACATAATTTGAGATAAATAAATTTCCACAAAAATATTTTAAATTCAATTCATTAATTTTCTGCAAGAAGTTTGTCACGCTAAAATTCTTTCCTATCCATAAAAGTGATTCCACAAATAAGGTCTGTGGAATATGGAATTTTCTCACTCTAGTTCAGTTTTATATCATTAAACATTGTATGTCATTACCCCTTCCATCCTTCTTTTAGAGAAAAAGTTAATGCTTTTTAAAAGAAGAGGATTTTATAGCTCCATGTGATGGTTAATATATTATTTATATGTTCTTTCTCATTTTTGTTGCTGCCTTCCTTCAAGACTTGCAGTAGGTGCAGATGGATCCTCCTGAAGGGAGGGGACCAGACTAAGTGAAATTCCCCTCTCTTGAGAGTAGAAAGGCGCACCTTAGGGTTTCACAGATTACATGGAGACAGATGCAATCCAATCCCTTCAACAGAAAGTTTCTTTGAACAGCCTGGATCTGACAAAGAGAAACTTCCTAGGGACCAGAATATGCAGAGAACTGATGACATTTGTTTTAAACAAATTACTTTTGAGCCCTCTGATGAACAACTGAAATAGAATCAATGACTTCCTTATCACTAGACCTTACTTAAATCCTCTGCCTTTCCATCTATAAATATATATACTATAATCAAGAAGGTAATTAATCCAATGTACCCGTGAAGATGCTCTTGCAGCTCTGTAAAGATAAATCACCTTTATCCAGAAACAACCATAAGCAAATTAATATTTTATAGCAAGTAGGTCAAATTTTAAATTATAATTAGGCATAAAAGACATATAGACAGACACTGCCTGGGAGGCAGTTTTTCATCATTCTTGAAAATACATCTGGATGCCCCATTAAATCTCATGTCTACATTTGCATCCCTGGAAAGCCTGGGTCCTGTGATCTGGACTAGTCTCTGAGGAGTTACCTCTGTGAGGGGTCTAAGCACGATCATACTGTGCAATGCATAGACAAACATAAGCTCAGTGAAAGGATAGTTAAGCTCATCAAAGACTTGAATTGCCCTTTGGAGGGTCCAAACTTTTTCCTTCAGCCAAAAAAATCTAAGAACAGCTATGACCTCAGCACAGGTGCTGAGAACATTTGCCATATCCAGGCTCTCAATACCTTTGCAAGGCAGGATCAACATTACTTGTAAAGACATTTACTGCCTGGACAAAGAAGCAGATCATTGGGGAGGGCAATTAAAGTATTGCACTTTACCCTTGCCATCTGTCCAGGCAAGTGAAATACAGCAAAGGAGTACCTAATCTGACCAAATAATTGAATTTATCTAGCCAGGGAAGCAAAATCTCCAGACTAGCTCATTTACCACACTAGAGATAGCAATTTTTCACCCCTTGATAAAGTTGTTTGGTGTCTAGGCTTCAATCTCTTTGCAAAACTGCCATGCTGTTTTACAATCTGCAGAAATGAACCTATATGACAGTTAATAAAAACTGAGTTCTTTGATAGATGCAAATTTTTCTTTCAACTGGAATTGGGCTACCTGCAATATTAAAGAAGTGTCATTAAAACCAGCCTATGTCCTGTATGACAGTTATTTCATGCTGCATAAAATCCCATTTCTCCTCCCTTTCATGTGAAGTAATTGAAGCCCAAACAGAGAAGTAAATAAGCTTCTTGGTGTCAGTTAAACATATCTCACCAAAACTATTTTATGTTTTTGAACACCGAAATTGCTGGTCTGCTGAATTTTATATGCCCAGGGCTCTAGAGCAGGATTTTGCCCTTAAAAGAATATAGCCCTTTTTATAAAAATTCTATTTATTTCTTGCTGTTAAGAGCCTGACAGTCTATTTCAATAAGAAATTCATCAATTGTATCTCAGTTTTGCACAGCATCTTTTTATTCTGGAATATAGACCTTGACATATGTAAGCAGATAGGGTTTTGAATATTTTCCAGCCCTCATATCATAATACTTAAATTTCCTTTTATAGAAGGAAATGGTTTATACAAAACGACAGTTGTGAAGTTTTCAGGTTACTAACAGCTTGCTAAATCTGACTGAAATAATGTCTTTAGTCTAGCAGTAGTAAGCCTCAGCAGTCCCCCAAGAGAAGGCTTATCTGTGCCAGCTTTGGAAACAGGGAAGGTGCTTTATTTCACTTCAGGTTAAACCTTTTGAGGATATATAATCCTAAAATTTTGCTCTACCTTCCACCCAAATACATAAATGCATCTTACTTTCACCTTCAACTCTACCATCTCTCTTGTACCACACTGTGGGACACAATGCTGGTTATCTTGGAATCCAGAGGACTGTGCAAGGACACACTGTGAAGGCTGTAAAAGAAGTTTGTCTAATTGTGCATTGATGTGGAATGAAGGGGCACAGAACAGAAATCTGTGTGCATCTGAAACAAACCACTTCTTTAAATTATTAAATTCAGTTAATTCACCTTACACAGCACTACAGCTAGACCTCAACATCTTATTTAGATTTTCCCTACATTGCTTCTGATTGTGTCATGTAATTTGTCATTGGAATTTGACAGTAACCAGGTAGAAACACAGGCATGCCTAGATATATGTTTGGCTAATACTGACTGAAACAAAAATTCCCCAGCACAGCAGAATGTTTTCTGAATGTGATTTTTCTTAGGTGATTCAAACTATCTGTATTGGTTTTCTCCCAAATTAAAGGAGCCTTCTATGGCTTTTCTGTTCAAGTGAGTACATTGGGATTGCTCTGTGTACCCTGGAAAAGCTGCCTGATTGACCGAAAAACAAAGTACCAAAAAACAAGTAGCCCTGCAGAGTGACTATAGGGATGTTGAACTGAGTTGCATTTATGCAAATTCAAGTAATGTAACTTAATGTGCAATGAAACACATGAGGAGTAATGGCACAGGAACAGTGTTGCAGCCTGGTTCAAAATTCCTCGCCCTACATAATCGGTTCTGAATGAAGGCAGAGTTTTCTGTTACAATGGACTGGTTTTACTCACTGAGAGATGAGGAATTAAGAAAAAAAGTCAATATAAAAATAAAGGACAATGTCATCAGTTGTTGGTACTATCTGTAGTTTTTAACTGAAGACTGAATCTCTCACATATGGCTCATAACATTGGGAATATATAACAAAGGTTATTTTAATTATGTGCCATCAAAAGTGCATTGATTGTTTTGGATTTCATAAAAGTCATTAGGTGAAAATAAACAAAAGAAAAACCCACAGAAGGAGCATTTATAAAGAATTAAACTGTGGGCATGGATAAATTTTTTTCACTCAGTAAAGAAAGGCAAACTGAACCAAAGAGTCACTTCAGTCAGCACCAAAACTACTCACTGATCCATCTCCTACCAATGCAGAGAGTAACTTGGACAGAGGAGGACAAAGAGACTAGTGACATCACGCTGGATGGAGCATTGAGCAGCCTGATCTAGTGGGAGATGTCCCTTTCCATGGCAGGGGTGTTGGGAATAGAGGATCTTAAATGTCCCCAACCCAAACCATTCCATGATTCCATGATTCTATGAGTACTTGAAATAATTTTTAAAATATTTTTCCTCAAGAAAAAGTAATGCTTTGTTTTTATACAATGTCAAAGTATTAATTTGCTTGATGAGGAAAAGATACCAAATTAAATAAACATTTTATGTGATCTAGGTTGGAATTTTTCTGCTCCACTAAGAAGTAAAACCAGAGTTTGAATCAAGGTGAAGCAGAACAAAAGCCTCTGAAAGGGCAAGCTATAAACTGAGGGGATGATAGGTTTCAAGGGGTTTTTTTAGCAAATAGTAGTCAAAGGGCAAAACACATAATATGTGCAAGTCCCCATGGAGTCAATGTGTTGTGGAGGATGCTCATACACCACTGAGAGCCTCAGACACACAACAGCTCACGTCAGTCCTCTAATTTAAATGAGATTGTGCAGAGGAGATGGGTTCCGAATGAATGATTACAAAGGGAAGAAGAATACATGTTTTGGGATCACAGATGCTCAGCACTTCATCTTTTAAATCATGTTAAATATTTCAGTCACACACATGGCAGAGATACTCTCTGTTCATTGGGAATTCTGCTAATATTTTTAATTATCGTTGAACTTCAACTACTAATAACTGCAATTCTGCTTCTGTCATTTTTTTGTTCTCTCCTGCATCAATGTCAATCACTGCTCTTTCTCTGGGCATGGAAATTGATATATATTTTGCCCCATCTTCCAATAATTATAATAACAATAAAAGAATAAAGAGGGAAGAAAGAGAAAAATGAAAGGGACATCAGGTAACAGAGTAAAGGGCATCACAGTCCTTGGCCCAGGGTCAATCTAGATGACAGAGTGCCCAGGGTGGTGCAACCCAGGCTTTGTGTGGGTACCCTCTTACAGGTAAGCTTTCCCAGCCCTGGGACTGGGTTTCTCTCTCTTCTTGTAAATGAGTTAGCATGCACAGTCCAATCTCTTGGGCTTTTCTGCAAAGGGGTCCAGGGCCTTTGAGGTCTCAATCTTTTGACTGGTCTCAGGCTTTGAGGTCTCTATCCCCTCTATTGGTCTTGCCCACTCCTTGCCCCCCCTTCTGTGGTTGCGCTGCATCCTGTGCAGTCACTGTGGACCTGAACAGGAAAACTGTCTCTGGAAAGGTGCTCCCCTACCTTTTTACAGTCCCCTTTTTCAGGCACATCCTGTTCCAAGTTGTGTTGTGGTGAAGGTGGAGGAGCCAGAGAGCCCTGGTGCAGGAGAGACCTCTTGTTGGTGGGTTAGCTCTGAAATTTAAATATAACTCCCCGACTCGGGGTACAAGGAAAAACCTCCTCTCCTATCTGGCAGTACGGCTGTAATTTGACCTGTCTCATTGACCCTGACTCTGCCTTTTCCTTCTTCCCATTGGTGGGTGTTGTATGCCCCCCACCTTCTCTCCACCCCCGTTCCCTCAGATCATTGGCTCTGTAACGCTATACAAGTCTGCACACAAGGCCAGCTCAATCTCTTTGGCCTCTGGAAACCTTTGGAGCAAAGTGTTTCTGGAACTCTAAACAAAGAGCCCTCCTGACTCTTTGCCTCTGGTAATGCGTGAGCTATCCTAGCTCGAGTGTGTGTGTGTGCTTTGGTGCCTTCCACTGCACGGGTGTGAGAAGCCGGCCTGCGAGTGTGCCAAGCGGCACCGCCGGAGCGTGCCCTTGCCAGGGATGCTTTTGGGATAATGAGCAGCCTCGGTCACCCCACCACAACACGGTGCTAAAGTTGTCCACTTGAAAGGCCATCAGCGTCTGAGGCATAGCGATGCATTAACCCCTTGCTGACCAGGCTACAGTGATTATACAAGACTGCAGGAAAAAGTGAAAATTAATTAGGTGGACAATTCATAACTTCTTCAGAAAGGTCTTCCAGGTCAATGATTGAATAACAATCTTTTGTATGTTTCTCTTGCTAGTTTTAAATATGGCATAACCTAGAAAGGAAATAACCTTACAAGCAGAATCTTATGTTTAATTCTGATTTACACTAAGATTTTCAAGAAACCAGGATTGAGTTGTAAATGAGGGGAGATAAGTGGATAGCCTAGATATTGCTGGGGGGAAAAAAAGAAAAGATAAAATTAAATTAATAATTCTATGTTTCTAGATAAAATGTGGAACTAAAAAGGTAGACAATAATGACAGTAAAAATTTTGCCTTAATTCTAGACAGAGAATTAAAAAAGGGTCTCCTGGATATGATTATCTAAATCTAAAGAGGGCCTTTGGAAAAAGGAACTACAGATTAATATCCATATACTTGCTCTGCCCAATCAAATAAAACTAATGCAGTTTAATTTTATTGTGTTCCATACCTTTAAATCACTTAATCACAGGCTTGACTTGTGATATGTGCGAAATTCAATTAATGAATTCCAGTAAATTGACAAAAATTTACTAGAATAAAAATTATATAAGCAACAAAAAATATTCTTAATGTGCTACATTCAATCATTCAATGTCATACTGAAGGCAGTGAGAGAATGCAGAGAAGAAGGTGAGTACTAAAGGACTCTTGTGGGAATCTTCCTTTTGTGATTTTGAAAAAAAAAAGGTAAAGAGCTTCAGAAAATATTCATATTTTTTATTTCTGCTCCAGGAGAAAATTCCTTTTTTTTTCCCAAAAACCTAAATCCTCCTCAACTAATAAGTGGTTTATTATAGTTCAGGGTTATCCTATCTCAGAGAAAAAAAAAAAAAGATTTAGAGATTAGCCAAAAAAGTGTCAAAAAATGGAATTACTCTAGTATTATGATGCAGACTATTTTATGTACAAAGATGAAGTACATGTCATTTTTCTATAACCTGAAATGATAAAAAATATATTAAACGGAACAATCTCATTTTGTAGCCAGTACAACTTAGTGAATAGGAAAAAAAATGAAATGGATGTAAGCTTTTGCTTATTCAGATGCTCTCAAACTTTGTTCTGACATGGTCAGAGATAAAGAGCAAGGCTGATGTTTTTGTAGTCATTCTCTGTGAAAATAGAACATGTTTACTGTGAACAGAATGACATTGTTTGCTGAGTTCTGTAATGCTGCTCTTGCTTGAGAAAGGAGCAAACATAAAAGGAAAGTGGAATTGTGTTTTGGTTCAGAGAAGTGGATTAGCAAACTGTGTAAATATGATGCACTGTTTGTTTAAAGAATTTCTAGTCTATAAACACACAAGGCTAAGCCCTCATACTATTGAAGGCAAAGCCATAATTCTCCCTTGACTTTAGTAGAACCAAAGATTTGCTCAGCACATTTTAATATCATAAAAAATCTCTCACTTCCTGAGAAAATTTGAATGGATTTTCTGTTTTCGCAATTTGACTCTCTTCTATTTCCCGAAAGCATTGATGTGAACGGTGTGAGCTCCCCATGAAAACACTCTATAGGCCTTTCCTCTGAGGAAACAAAGAAGTCTGAGTCTGAAACAACAGAATTTCTTCCCAGTATTTACTGAGTAGATTAGTATCATCCTGTCAAAAACAGATGCAGAGATTTTTTGATGCTTTTTTCTAAACAGATTCAGCTAGTGACATGTCTTTAAAGATCAACCAGCAAAATTAAATTTCCACCGAAACACGTATTTTCTGCTACTTGCTTATTTTCTTATTTAATTTTATATTCAGTTGAGAAATAAAGGGATAAACAAGGAGATAAACAAAGAAACATACAAAAAGGACACATTTTATTACCCGAGAGGTCCATTTGAGCACCTTCTTTAACTATGTATAACATAAAATGATTCTCTGTCCTTGGCAAATTTGTTCTCCCCAGAGAATTCTTAGAACATTTGTCTTCCTAGTGCCCTTTTATTCCTGTTCAGTGGGTTTTTTTAAATAAACCAACCCCACTATATCAATTGTGAGTCTACTTTGTATCTGGCTGTCTACTAGCATTCCTTTTCAATCTTCGGTGATGGACCTTCTCAAGGGGTTTTTTCAAGGCCAGATAAATGTCACCTTGTTCTCCTTTATCTCTGTAGTCCGCGAACCTCTTCTCATACGCAGCAGTACAGTCCACAGTCATGTCGCTCACAGTGTTTTACAACATTGGCTTGCTGTCCTGGGGTGACTGTACGATACTGTATTCCCTATCACCTGCCCTGTGCCAGACATGAGTCCTGTGCCTTTAAAGCTAGGTCTGGGAGAGTGGGAGGAGCCGGTGGAATTCCTTCGGCAGCTGTGTTCAAAACAGAGATAACTCACTCGCTCTTCTCCCCAGCTCTCAGCTCTGCAGCAGGGCAGAGAGGTGCAATCTTTTGCTTTTTAGCTAGCTTCTTGTTCTTTGCTGAAGCAAGGAGCTTTCCTGGGACAGTGGCTTTTTCCTCCTCTTCTGGAACTGTTCAGTGACACCAGAACATCATCAGGAGGCACTACACCATGGCCCAGAGGTGCCCACGCTGCACCCCAGCTCCAGAGAGAGAGCAGAGCCATACCTACAGACAGGACTCTGAATTTACCAGGTTTTCTCCACAGTGAGAGGTTCTATTATTTAACATTACTCGTTTTCTTCTTCCCTCTCATGCCTGCGTACACCCTGCTTGTTAAATAAATAGGTTTTTTCACTTTCCTCCAAGGAATTTCTTTCCAAACCTGGTGGGAGAGGGTCTATTAGAGGACCCATTCATTTCGGACATTTCCTCCTAATTTGCCTCAAACCAAGACACTTGCCATCTCTTAATGTACGTTTAGACACACCATATCCTGTGAGGAAGCAGAAGTTCGTACACTTTATGGAGCTAGAGAAGCGTATCAGTACAGTCATTATGCTAATATATGTAAATAGTCTTTATTTAAATAGGCTGGTGACTATTTAGATTTTCTGACTATTGCTGAAATCACGTCTTTAATCAAAACTATTATCTACAACTACTGGAGAATTAAATACAATTTTAGCAACACAGAGTATAGTGTATTTAGTTACTCAAAATCCTGACTCAACGTAATTAGACATAGCCATTCACAAAGTTATCACCTGTTCTCAAGAGGTAAACTATGCAAATGGTTGGAGATTTCAGCATTAATATGTAGCAAAAATTCAGATGCATCAAAAATTTTTATTTGTTGCTTGTCATAGGCCTCTAAATTAAAATTACAGTAGTTTACATACCCAAAATAACAAACTGACACAAGAACATACTACAAACCCAGCTGCAGTTCCAAACATACACTGCAAACAGTCAGAGAGGCATGATCACAGTCATCATCCTGGAGTCTGCTGAAGGTCTCAAGACCTTCCTTAGCGTCACCTTCCATATCTTGAATTCACAAATGCTACATCAAGAAAACATATAAAACTACAGTACATCTCACGTAGCTAACCTTGAAAAACAAAATGGTGGAGGTTTTTTAGGGTAATATAATGGAGCTATTCCACAAAATGAAATTCCAATGTATAGTTTGGCAATTAAAGTACCTTAGTTACATCATTAGTTGTATGAAATTCCCGTTAGTTGCATCATCAGTTCTGTAAAATTAACCAATATTGTGTAAGGAACAAATTCCAGCAAGGTCCAAGTAGGTAATAGAATTCTGATATTCACACACTAGCATCTCAGGATCTTTTTCAGGCCAAGGCTGGCTGGAACTTCAGAGAAAATGTCTGCAGCAGACATTTTCATGCATAGATTTAGGGACAGTGATTTATCATTCCCGTGTGTGTGTGTGTGTCACCTGGTCTTGCACAAGCTCAGGCATGTAGATATTTGGAAGTATTTGGAACCAATCCAGACATATATTTTAAGGATAGTTAACTTGAGAAAGGGTGGGAGAATGGAGAAGGAAAGAAGTATAGCATTATGGACACAAGAACTCTTTCATAGGGGATACTGATTACAGAGAGAATATTTTAGGCCCACTGACCTTACAGAGTACACAGGAGAAGGAGTTAGTTGCAAATAAAAAAAGGGATATAAAAATCATGTGTCTCAAATGAGTACCCAAGATACCCAAATGAACTTAGGGGGACAATGAATACAAGGATAAGACTTGTGGCAAATTTGAGATATGAGAATTCTCATTCACTTAAATGTACTCAGAAGCAGAAAACAAAGGTTGTGCCAAAGACACCAGTACATAAATACCAGTGGGAGGAGAAGGCAGCCATGGGAGCAGAGCAGGTCTTGGCGAAAGAAAAAGCCCTCCTTAGGACTTTATTACCAGACCAACAGTAGCACCTTGTGTAGCTGAGCCCCAGCAACAATTGCCTTAAACTTCCTTGACCCAGGACTGTTTTTCAGGGTCAGCATCTTGGTACAGAACAGATCATGATTAATGCTACTGAGCAGAGATACTTGGCATTCACTGCTCATGTGGGATTTTATAGAGTTCAGTGTCCAGTCTGACATGCAGTGTCATTGTGGATTTGTGGGACAGGTTTCTGCCCTGTGGGCCCTGGAGAGCATGGGGGGCACTGTACCTCCTTGCAGGCGTAGTCTGGCTCAGTGTACATTGGGTGCTGAGGCTTCAGCTTCACACCATGCCTTCTCAGATCTAGGGAATAAAAAGAATCTAGGTACTCCCTAGAGATGGGAATTACCTTCTCATCTGGATTCACTGATGCCACACGATAGTGAAACAGCTTTTCCTCCATATGTTTGACAAACCAAAACAACCACTACCAAAATCAATGAGTTCTTTGAGCCTTCATAAAACCTGAGTAGAACTGACTCCATCCAGTTGGAATTAAATATATCAGTAAATTGGGACAAACAGCACAACCAAGAGACAATTTTAAGTCTGTAGAAGATCATCTTGCTGCAAAGATCAGTTCACTCTCCTAGCTCACCCTTAGTTTCTAAAGAACTGGAAACCATGACAGTTAGTAGTGATAGCAAAGATTAAACTTGGTGGAGAGATTTTCAAAGTTACAAAAGTTGCTTTTTTGCCCAGTTCTTAAAAGCAGGAACAATTTCTGTGTCTTTCAAAATCTTCCTGAGTCTGACATAAACCTGTGTTTCGTGAGTCACCCTTTTTGATCGTATTTCTTCTGTTACATGCAGAGGGCTAAAAATCAAAAAGCACTTCATGAAAATTTTATGACAGAGATATAGGAAATCATAACAACTGTTTCATAAGATTTAGGTTTAATTTGATTTTTTTTTTTAAACACTAACTTCAACAGCTGTTGCAGGAGGCTTTAACCTGAAAACAGAAACAACTTTAGTCAGACTTTTGCATGGAAAAGGCCATTGTTGCATTAGCAAAACGGTGTGGGAAGATTTGGGTGTGAAGGATGCAAGTTACACAGTTATTCACGTTCTGAAGGAATAGCTAAGTGACATATTGGTCATAAGAACACTTTGGTAAGAATAGAAAATAGGAGTTTCTAGACCCCATCAAGTTATAAAACTAAAGAAAGAAATTGGAAATGTCCAAGTGTGCTGTCATATCTCCTAGCAAAAAATGAACAAATCTTACTTTAAAATATTTCCATTTTTCAAAGAGCAAAAAAGAATGAGAATGCTCTTCAAAAATAAGGTAAAGATTTGGTTTGTGAAAGCATTACTATATAAAAGTATGTGCTTTTGGTGCTTCTGACAAAAAGACCTTGCTGGATATCTTTAGTTTGATGAGATAAATTGTGAGCGTTAGCGTGAGGGATTGGTTTGTGTTAAAGATGAAAGATCTGTTCACAAAAAATTGCAAGAGCTAAAACCCTCTTTTACTACAAATAGTTTAATGCTGCAGAATTTTCTTGCCATCAAAAAAAGATTTGGAGAGCTAAGTGTGACAACAGAGTTTAAATTCACACAGATGAAATCAAACAGCATAAGAAAATGGCTGAGCATGGTGATGAAGTGACTGTAAGGAGGGCTGGCAGAAAAGCACTTTTCTAATAATGTGGAAGATGCCCAAGGTGCAAGCACACTAGGCAGATTATTGGCAACAATACACTCCAGGCATATAAATAAAACTCCTCTGTCATACTTTTTGCTGCCAAATTAGTACAGCAACTATACAGTCACTGACCCTTTCTTTTCTTTGGAAACCATAACTTATTGCCATCACCGGTGGTAAGAAAAGAAAAAAAAAAAGTCAAGCTATGCCTTTTTGTCTCTTTGTGTTAAACAAAAATTAACTGACATATTTCACACATGAGATTAACTGTACGCCTCTGTCGTACCCATGCCCAGCAAGCTACTAACAGTCAGATTGCAATCCTCAGAAGTATAGGAATATTATGACTTGCTGCTTGGTTCCAGCTGTGTGTCAGATCATGCTTTTTTAACTCACTTTCTATGGATTCCAGGGAGAGAAGGATTGAATACAGCTTTGTGTGTGGAAGTCTTCTATTATAAATCAGCTATGATATCTCAGCCCCTGAGTCCGTCCTAACATTTTTCTTAGCAGAGTATGTCTCTTGACTTGCAGCTTATAAGGCACTTTTGTATTCCAGAGCCAAAACCAATTTAGTGTTATTGTAGTTTACAACTGCTGCTTAATTGTTGAGGATGGTGTGATGCATTTCACTTTTTAAAGAGAAGCACCAATATATTTATTGATATAAAAAGCAATTTGACAAAGTTGGATAGAAAAAGCTACAGTTATTTAACAAGGTTTGATGGCATGGTGCACTGATTATTTACTGCACAGAGGGGAAGGTCAGACACAACTGTTAGGGACAGTCTCCCACTGAGCCATGAGATTCAGAAAGGACCCCCTTGGACTGTAAACTCCTTTTGGGAGGGGAGTTTAGGTGCAGCTGGATCCAGACTTAGTCCCAGACTTCGTCAATTATTTATGTTTAAAGGACTATGTGTGCACGGTTAACCCTTTATATCACTTAACTAAGATGTCAAAGTTTAGCATGCTGGTGATCACTTTCCAAGAATCTGTTGTGTCAAGGAATCTCAGCCTCACAGAGTAAGCCTGAGAGCTGCCCCTGCTCAAGGGAAGACCCCAGCCTGCCAACCGTGGCCATGTGGGGGAGATAATGAACCCTGGGCTGTCCACTGTTTATGCGGCAGGATGATTGTTTTATAGTCATACTTGCATACCAGCCATGTTTTGGATGACACATGCTCAACTAGCCCTCATCTGCTGATCAAAATTGAAAGCTCTTATCTGTTGTGGTGTTATATGGCTTCCCCAAGTTCGACTTCAGCCAGCTGCAGCCATCATGTCCACCACTGGCTGCTACTGCTTAAGCAGAAAGGAGCAGAGCTGAGCACCCTGCCACACTAATTCACTACTACACTGATCTCAGTAGGGTCACGCTGCGATGGAGCTGCTGCATTCAGAATTGTTGCATGATCTTTCCAACAAGCATTGCAGCAATATATAGTCCTAGTACAAGTTATTTTTCTCATATTAGACAGAGAAAAGCATGCTGTAATAAAGTATAGCAATAAAGTCTTAAAATAGACCTCTTTTGGTGTTGTTCCCAACAAAACAGCAACCATGTAAACAGAGAGAAAGCCTTACATGTAAGTCACCATGAAGAAAACAAAGGGCACCTTAGTGTGAATTCCACCCCCACTGATTTGCTTCCTATGAGGAATATTGTGCATGTCCCCACATTTTATGCAGATTGTTAAATGCTTTTACTCAGTAATCTGGGTTTTATATGACTACATAAACAAGAGTTGTTTACTTATTGCTTAATTAATAACTTAATTATTATACTTGCAGGTTAGTTTAAGAGGTATTGCTATCACAGTATGATAGACAGGTTTCTTACAGTCTCAGAGAGGATGGCAGAGAAGATCCAGTTACCCAGGTCCCACAGTACAGAAACCTTCGTGCATTCAGTTATTTTCCCTGACATACCCTTTTTCTTCCACCACAAAACATAAAAACAGCCATACCACTGTACTTTCTGTAATTTTTCCAGAACTGTAGCCAGTAAGAACCAAAACATCTCCTAAATGTCACCACTTTTATATCACCAAAGTCAAGCAGAGGTCATGCCCTAAATAACATTTCTCTGCAAGTGGTTTGACTTCTACTTCTGTCATCCTTAGATTTCCTGTTCATCCTTGCAAATTGTTTTATCATACTATACATTTCCTGCATTCAAATTTCAACAGTCTTGCAGTGATTTGGGGTGCTGCGTGTCCACCTCACTCAATAATCTTCATATATTACAGCTAGACAGGTGAAACTCAGCTGCTTGTTTCTCCCCCATGGACATATACAAACCACAAAATACTTTTGGTGGCAGTCACTCCCTTATAAAAACTGCATTATTCCAAAAGTCAAAGGATTAATAGGCTGCAATAAATCAGTTCAGGAGAAGTCAAATCACATGGTCAAAAAGGAAAAATCATTTCTTCTTTCCTTATTAAGACCAGGAAGACTGAGTTTGGGTAGCATGCTTGGAGAGTGTGGAATTTACCTGAAATGACAAATGGTTATTTCAGCCTTGGCACGCACACAGTGACACTGACCTACCAAATCACAAACTCACCTCACTGTGTGGAGCTTCTTTTCCTTCCCAGATGAGCTCCTGTGTAACATCCACTGAAAGGCTGCTACCTGCACCTAAGTGAGATACAGCAAATTTGAAATTTTATCTGCTCAGAAACTCTGAGTTTAAAAAGCTGAAGTATAGTAACAGCAAGGTTTAAAAATGAAGTGGCGGGGTAAATTAGCACTCCTGATTGACAGAGAATTAATAAAACAGAAAATAATTCTACAAAAAAAAAATTGGTAATAATATTTTAGAGATGGAAGAGAAGTTGTAGTGGGCAACACATAAAACTGATACAAATGAAGAGACTCTTCATTTGTCAGTGTTCCTTGTGTATCCTAAACTGCAAAGTGCAACACAGGAGCCACACAAAGAATTTTTCTTCTGACAAAGAATTAATCCATTGTAAATTTTATCTGAAATTAAACTGGTTGAGGTCTACCACTTTGGAAGGGTGTGGCAACGGATGCTTCATCTGGCTGAGCAAAGATATTCTTGTATTTCCACAGCAAGTGTCATGTACAAACAAGGTCATGAAGGTACAAAGTGCGCTCAGCACTTGAGGATGAAATATGTGACCATGCAAGAACATAAGTAGGTATGGTACTTCCTTGTTTTCATGCTGGGCTGTAGAAAGTTGTTTAGAATTGGCTTTTGGATCTTCATTGACTTTAGATCCTTCCAAAATTGCTTATATCATAGATGTAGAGATAAAGATTATTAAAGTTATCATTCTTCTTTCTTATCCATATATGCATATTCAGTATGCCACTATTTACCCCAACAAAAAAAGTCTAAGTGCAAGATTCAGCAGTTTCATGTAGTGACCTTGCCTTTGATGCCACTTGAGCTCTGACATCATCAGCTGAAGGAGCGATTGTGACCTGTAGGGCTTCTGAACTCAGGAGTGCTGATACCTGTGGTTTGGGAGGGATTTTTTCATGAAAGGGAACAGGCTTTTGTTCATGGGGAAACACTCCTGTCACATACACTATGAGTGTCGCAGTGGTAGCAATCTTCCTGGGGGCAGGCAGATTGCGCAGGTCAGCAGGGTGTACTTGCAAACTGAATCTTTTGACTGCAATGCAGAGGAGAGAGCAGATACTGTTAGAATGCTTATTTCTGTTTCTAAGTAAGAAAGGGGCCTTAAGCATTATTTATGATTTTCATCTACTTGCTGTTCAAAATAAAATGCAGTAATACAACTTCTATTTTTCCATGTATCCAGTTTCTCCAGCTTCAAACTAGATAATATGACCAATAGGCTATAGGAGCATTCTCAACTCTCTGTGAGCTTAATACTCCCAGCAGCATAAGAGCTCAGCTGTAACAGCAGCCGAGGAGAGCATTAATCCCTCCTTGCAGCTGTAAATCTTATACCAAGTGTACTCCAGTGAGGCAGGAAAAGTGTAGTTGAATTCTCTCACATAGAACTGGGGACAGGACAAAGGATTGACTCTGGTCAGTGGGCTTGAAAGACACCTAATATTACATTTACAATCATATCTTAAAAGAAAATAATAAAATAGCCTTATTCATGGCATTCAAAACAAATTTGCAGATGACAGTCTCCAAGTAAGTTTCTGAACTATAATTCCCAGTCCTATGAAGGCGACTTCTCTGCAGTCCTGAGTCAGTCACCAAAGACAAGGAGATACCAGTACAGCCTGGACTAGCCCTATGCAGCTCCTACTTACTTAGTATACAAGGCTAGTTAAATTATTCTCCTGAGAAACAGAATTTTCATGACACTACATGTACCATGTCCTTGTGCTTGAGACTGGGCACTAAATTCCAGCCTAGGCCGTCTTGACTTGTGCTTTACAGGTAAGCTGTGTATCATCTCACAGTGAGAATCCATGTCATGTCTTGTTTCCAGTCCCCAAGTGCCTACTAAGCATTTCCTTGCTTTATAATACACTGTTTTTCTAATTTAAATTTAATGTCAGAATATCCAAACATTTTTATTGTGAAACTTTAGCACTCGGTTTCTTTTTCTGGGAAAATTAATATAGAAGACTAGTCCCTTGGGGAAAAAAACCCAAGTCATAGAGAGCATGACCTCTTGGAGGCAATTTCATTTATGACAATTATCAAACCTCTGTAAAATTTCATCTATCTCTAGACTCTCCAGGTATTGTAAGTGTGACGACATCTTCTCAGCACGTTACACCTTCAACTTCTTAATTTAAAGCTTCTGGTTATCTTATAAAAAGCAATGATCTATATCTAAATTTTTGTTCTGCTTAAGCTGAACTTCTGTATGTATGTCTTTCTGCATATTTCATACTGAAATAAAGAGGTCTAGTAAGGAGGTCCATAGTCCTACCATACGCATTTGTGGATGAGTAATTATATGAACTGGAATCCTCTACTAGCTACACAGCTCCCTGTTTTCAGTCAAGAACTTTTTACAATGGGTACTTACTGCTCTGTTTCATTATCTGCACTCTCTCTGATTCTCAGACAGACCACAAAGAGTAAGGAGCTGGCCTCCTTCACTGCATCTCGTTCTTTACCTTGCTACTTGACATACAAGGTCTCCTTTGTCAGCCATAAAGCAAGCTTCTCTTTATTTCCCATTTCCCTCAAATATACACAAAATGCCATTTTATAGCATTGTGTATTTGTAGGTATTGAATACAGCTTGAGGCTGAATACTTAGTCAGTCTTACTGCTGAACATACAAATTAACACATCGCTACATTTCCCCACTGATAAAAAATAGGAGTTAAATTATGGAGCTATCTAGACTGAACTTTGAATTATCTTATCTATATTCTTGTTTGCAGGCAATCACCAGGAGCTTGCCCTTGTTACTGATGCTACAGCTGTGCTCTCAGAAAGATCAAAGATCATTACAGCACCCGTGCCTCTCTCACTCAGGCAGGCAGGATGCTGCTCAGCAGCAAACACACCCAGCACAACGTGTGTGTCCAAGCCTGCCCGTCCTCAGCAGCTTCCACCGATTCACACTGACTCTAAGGAAGCTGTATTCTGTGAGACGGAATAATTATTATCTTTTTGCCTTGTTATTTTCTTTCAACAACAATTTGCTTATTATTTGACAAATGCTAAGTGAAAGCATATCTTAGACAGTGGATGATCTGGCATTATTGTTTGAATAGCAGGAGCTTGTGATTGATATTCACACTGTGTAATTAATCTCCTAAATCACGTGTTTCTTTTCACCATCAGAAAATTATTAAACCTATACAGAGTTTTCAAAATGGCTTTGCAACATCTCCCCATGTGAATGAATGTCTGAGTGAATATTTGTATGTAGGTTATTCACATCACACATATTCACATCTGTTTTCTAAAACAGAAGGAAGATCTTCTCAGAGATTTTGAATTATTTTGGAACAAATTTTTTCAGTGTTTTCCCACCTTCTATTGAGATGGACACTGGGACTGATGAGATGACTAATACAAGACAACTGTTTCTATATTTTCCTTCTGCAAAGATCTTCATGGACAAACACATACAAATATACACATAACTACTCTGAGTAATTGATTGCAAAATCTTCCTTGACATCCTGTTCCTCTTCTTCCTTATCTCCTTACAAGCCTTCCACACTATATCTGTTGTTTTATTAGAGCAATTTTAATATTGATTGAAAGAGAGCTTTACCAGTGAACAGGAAACTATAAACATGTTGCTGTAAAATAAGGATTGTCCACTGGTAAATTAAAAGCATCATGCATCTGACCATGTGCTAAGAGCACCACTGAAGCAAGCTGTCTCTGCTAATTCAGTGAATTAATGGTGTTTATTGGTTTGCAAAAAACAGAACATACAGCATTTTTTTCTCTCTGTTTTTTTTTGGGGGGAGGCAGTGTTTTTTTGTTTTTCTTGGTTGGCTGGTTTTTTTTGGTTTTTTAGCTTTTTGGTTGTTTGGTTGTCTGGTTTGTTTTTGGGTAGTTTTCTTTGTATGTGTTATTTTTATTTTGTTTTGTTTACCCTTCCCTGGTTCACCACATTTAAAATGGAACACAGAGAAAATTCCTTCCTATATTTCATATTCTATTCCTCTCCTTTGTTGCTTTATTTGCACTACCAGAGATATAAGTTATATGTTAGTAGAGTTTCTGTCTGGAAATTCCCTTTTTAGGGTCAAATGCATCCTGTCTCATTTTCCCAGTTTCCAAGTTTAAATGTTCAATCCCAGGGGTGACAGAAGTTAAAATGAAACCTCTGAGACTCCAATTTTTACTTTAATTAGGTACCTTTTAGGACCAGTAGAGGGCGATACAGTTCTCTTAACGAAGTCCGATTTCAGTGGTTTCCTGGAAAATTTATTTCCCTCCATTCCTCTCAAGGGTACCTTTTAGTGCCTCTGAGCTTCAAACAAGAGTAAAAAATCCAGTATTGCTCACTTGGCTCTTGCCCAGTTGGCTCTGAACTTTATGTGGGCAGAATAGGACACTCTCCCACAACCTAGAAGAGGACCTTGACTTGCAGCCAGCAGCTGAAGCCATAAATTTAACACAGTCATGGTTGCTGCTTCCCTTGAGGACATCCATTTTTTGCCTTCCAGCACAAGTACTGAGTATTGACAGGCAAGAAAAGTGGTCAGGGTGATGTGAGATTAAAGGGGAATGTACATAAAAAATAATCTGTTCTATAGGGTTAGAGAGACAAAGAACTATTCTGGGATCTACATTGCAGTGTAGAGCCTGTTTGATCTTGTCTCATTAAGCAGGGGGGAAAATACCAACAAAACAACCTTTTAATGTTAACTCCTATTATTATGTGATTCTTAATTCTCTCAAACACTTCAATCCCACACAGGATGCTACTACCGTAATATCCCCCATGGAAATATTATGAGATGTAATAAAAAAATTTAAAATGCATGCCTATGGAAGAGTAAAATAACTAAACACATGACAATTAACTTGGTACCTGGCCATGCTGCCCTGAGCAGCACTCTTGTCCTACAGGTGATGTAAAAAAATGTTGGTTGCTTAGCATTTCTCTCTTTCCATACGCTTCTGCTGGAAACCACTGGTAGCGGCAATAAGGTTCATACTCATACAATAGTTTTATCATTGTTGCTACCTGTTTTGCAAGTTAAAAGCATTTCTTGCTTTGTTTGCACAGAGCTCGTTGGGCTTTGTGCCTGTCAGTGTATTTCTGCTGCTATTATAAGAGGCCTTATTTAAGCTGGGCTGTGAGCGGAGCTCAATAAGAGGAACAAGAGACTATGATTTAATCATAAACACTTTAGATGTTTATAAACGCTCTTTAGATGGGATGAGAGCCTTTATCTGGGGACCGAGGGAGCAAACCCTCAAAGCTGGTAGGGCAGTTCATGAAGCAGCACATGTGGTCCCCTAAGCAGCATGGTTGAAAGACTGAGTGACACCTACAGCCATAGGGGCTGGCACACAGTAAGGCCATGGAGCAGACTGAAGGCTGCCCAAGAGTTATATGTCCCCAGCCTAATTTCTCTATGGAAACTTCTCCTTCTCCTTCTCTCTGTCTCTTCTCTTGCCCTCCCTAACTGCTATTATCCTTGTTTGAAGTGCTTAGCTCACTGCACTGGCTACAAGCTTTGTCACACATTCAGCACTTCAAAATGCTTCTGCAGTAGCAATGAAAATGCTCAATTAAGTTCAGATGGGAAGAAGAGGAAGAGAAGAAAGAGGAGTTTATAAAGAATTGATTATATTTAACATTATACAGGCATCTAAAGCTGGACAGAGGAAGGGTTGTGCTCTATGAAGGCAGTACAAAGAAAATAAGCAGACCAATTTTAGTTGGGAATTACTAGATCAGGACTAGCTCTCAGACCTGACCAACATTCCTATTTCATCTCTTTCTCTCATGGACTCAGTTAGCTTCCAAAATGAGAATAAAAGGCCCATTATTGCCCACTGGTGGTGGTATTCAGACATGCCAGCCAACAGTAGAAAATAGCTTATATTTCAATAACAGCTATTTTCTTGGTTGCTGTTATTGAAATATCTGGATGAAAGAATGCTGTTACTAAGTCACTTGTGCTCAGGCTAATGTCACAGAATTTATGGCTATAGTTTCTTAATAATGAATCAGTTGCCTTAATTTGTTTGCAGAGACATGCATGGCAGGAATATTACTTCAGAGACCATAAGGTCTATTAATCTAATAGGAACAAGCAGAAAAGAATACAGTTATTAAATCTAGATATAACATCTGGGAAAAAACTAAAAGAAAAAAAAACCAAAAGCAACTACATTTGACCATGCTTCAGCTCCTGAAACAGCATTTATTAATATAATATTAGGGAAAAGATACACCTATATGCAGATTTTCCCTTCTGCAAATACTAGAGAAGTTAGATAGATTCTTCTTCACAATCATCCATGTTTTTCATCGTATGCATATATATATATATATAAAAAATAATCTGTTTATAGCATATGTAGTTACGTCGAATTCCTGGAAGTTACCTCTATTTTTAAAGCTTCACGAACTTTATATACAGAGTTACAGATTATATTCAAGTACAGATTAAGTCTTTGCAGCACTCCATTTATGACAGCTATGTCCAGAAACTAGCTTCTCTTCTGTAACCACAATCTTACCAAAAATAAATGAAGATTATGAAGATTATGAAGATTTTTTTTCCAACAAACACAAAAACCAAACTATCTTAAATTTACTGCCTATGGTATTTAGATATTGTAATACAAAATCAGTTTCGTTGTTTTACCTGTTGGCATTTTGATATGATCACTTATCACAGGTTTTTACAAATCTTGTTTATTTGACTTTCAGTAAGGTTCAACCTACTAAACCCACTATGTGATTTAGGAGTTTTTGAAAACATGAAATTATGATTACCCCTGGAACCCTGGTAGGTAGGTACCGAAATGCTTGAAATCTGGACTTTCTGGCTGAAATAATTGTTTGCTGGAAAGCTGCTGCAGGAAAGGGACCTGGGGGTCCATGTCAATGGCAAGTTGAGCAAAAGTCAGCAGTGCCCTGGCAGCCAGGAGGGTCAATCCTGTCCTAGGGGGCATCAGGCACAGCATCACCAGCTGGGCAAGGGAGGGGAGTGTCCCGCTCTGCTCTGCACTGGGGCAGCCTCACCTCGAGTGCTGGGGGCAGCTTTGGGTGCCACAGTATGGGAAAGATATAAAGCTGTTTGAGAGCATCCAAAGGAGGGCAACAAAGATGGTGAAGGGCCTTGAGGAGAAGCCGTGTGAGGAGTGGCTGAAGGCACTTGTGTCCATCCTGGAGAAGAGGAGACTGAGGGGAGACCTCATTCCAGTTACAACTTCCTCAGAAAGGGAAGCAGAGGGGCCGACACTGATCTCTGCTCTGTGGTGATCAGCGACAAGACCCGAGGGAAAGGCCTGAACTTGTATCAGGGGAGGTTTAGGTTGGACATTAGAAACAGGTTCTACATCCAGAGGGTGGTTGGGCACTGGAACAGGCTCCCCAGGGAAGTGGTCACAGCACCAAGCCTGGCAAAGTTCAAGAAGGGCTTGGACAATGCTCTTGGGCAACTGGTGTGACTTTTGGGGGATGTGCTGTGCAGGGCCAGGACTGGGACTCAATGATCCTTGTGGGTTCCAAGTCAGCTGATTGTGTCATTCAGTGATTCTATGATATGCAAACAAAAAGGTACATGTACAAGATGAAGTTCTTGATAATTACTAAATCTAAATTAATTAGATTAAGTAATTAATAATTAGATAAGTAATTAATTAATATATTATTATTCTCTTTCAACAAAACACCCATTTTCTGGTTTAAAAAGTCTGTAGTTAGAAAATAAAAATTGTCCTCTTTAGTAATTACCTTCTTGAATTCTGATCAGGTTTTAATATTAGTTTTTTCCCTAAGCACTTAAGTTTCTGAGTGAAAATCGTGAACTGTGGTTTATCATCCCTTCACATTCCAGGGAAGGGTTCTGGGAAACCGCAGTAGGGAGTCCATTTCATTTTTAACATATTTCTACAATCAAGTACTATAATTTGAAAATGCAACCTTCCCATTTAATATATCGGATCTGTCCAAGTTTTTAATCAATACAAATTCATTATCTGAAAAATCGTGTTAGGAATTATGAAGCGCAATTTCTGTAGACTGGAAATACCTCATGAGCAAAGTCCTGCTCAGGAAGGACTTTCAGAAATAGCCTTCAAGGAGAGGCATTTCAGCACTGAGTTGCACTACTCAGAAGAGCCCTTTGCGACCAACCAAAATTGCAATTCTTTTCTTGTAAGACTTAACAACAGTATTATATTCCAAGAGCCAATTGTTCAAGTACAGATGATTTAAACAGAGAGCTTTAAAGTGAAAAGGCTATTGCAGAATAAGGCCTATAAAATGAAGGTGAAACAGCTAAGTAGGGAACTTGGTATTTCCAGGACCAGCAATAAAGTATCTTATTTTCCTTTTGGCCCTGGTTCACTTCATGGTATTTGTGACCAAGCAGTGTTGCCATCACACAGCCCATTGCTTTTATTCTCTCAGAGTGAGCCAGAGAGGCATACCTGGGGAAAGTGTATCCATGTCAGAAAAAAACCCCAAAACATTATTTTTGTCAATCTCAGCAGAAGAAAGCAAAATAGAACAACGTAAACAAAAGCTAAAGCTGGGCAGAACTTCTTGCATGAGTTCATCTGTCCAGCCAAAGAGTTGGGTTAAGGAATTACAACACTGGGGCATCCATGGTTAATTATTTTTCCAGTAGTGAATAAAGGGGCTTAGGGAGTCAGGCAAAATAAATGGCAGTTCAGAGAAACCTAAATTAGTAAGTGCTTTTTGAATTACCTTCCCCAAGGTACCAGTCAGAGTCCATGGTCTTCCCAACTCTATCACATGCTAGCTCCTTAATTACCCCTCCTACTCCAGTGTCACTGCCATGGTGTGCCCATTCAAATTCTTGTCATTACAATGATCCTTCTCTGCTCATCTTCTCCAGTCATTCTTTAAAGATTTTCCATGAAGAAGCAGTAGTAAAGAAGATCCCTCTCCTAAACCTCTATAGTAATAGGAAACCACTGCTGCTCCGTCTCCCTCTCTGCTTCCTCTTCCTATGCCACCTGCAACATCCCCACCTCTGTTTGCTTCTGGGTCAGCCTGGCCGAGAATGAGAAAGCACATCAACAGAGCCCACCAAGCATGAGCAGGAACACCGTTTTACATTTAGGAAGACCAAAATAGCATATTAAATAAGTGACCTGGACTGTCACAAAGATGATCTATAAACTGAATCCTGCAAACTGATTACTGCTATCTTGTAAAACTTTTCAGCAAAGGGATTTTTTCCAGACTTCCACAAAAGCTTTGCACACCTGCATTTTTCTAAAAGTCTGGGCTTTTATTTACTCAGCAAGAAGTGTGAGTAGTGAACCTCCCAGATATAAAATGACTTAACAGTTCTCTAATTATCAGCTTTCTTTGAATTCCATATGATTAGAAAGAATGTAGCACCATCCCAATACCATTTACCTTAGTGACACTGTGAATGTACAACAATTAGAAATCTTCTCGGATAAAGAAAGAAATTTTCAGCATTTCGCTAATATTCACCATATATAATCCGCCCTAGTGCTCTACACTCACTACTTGCCTTCTTAGATTCTGTACCACAGGTTGCTCTGTGTATGATTTATAATACAAGTATTATCCATAATTAGAACTGATAAATAAGAATTGGCAATTAGAGGAATTTTTCACCCTATCTGAACAAAATGACTAAACTACACGTGACAAGCCTGTAAATTAAAAATCTGAAAATAAAAAAACTTTATTACAAGTGTGTCATATGTGAGTCAAGTGGCATATAATTAGATATGCAGTCATCTTATTATGGCTTATTTGTTGCTGGCTCATAAAGTCTTTTTATCTGGAAAAGCTCCCTGACTGTGACATTTTCTGTAAAGTGGCCATGAAAAGAAGTGTGGAAACTTTGTCACTAAAGACTTGTAAAACTACTTGAAAGCAATTACGTAAACAAACTAACCTAGAAGATGCTTGCAGGAGTTACATTTGGAAGTGGTACAAACAATTGATTTCTGAAAACAACCTTTCTTTCATTGGAGAAGAAGTCTTGCTTTAATTCTTTTAGTTTCAGTTTATTACACAAGTCATTTACGTTTTCCTTGGAAATGGAAGAGAACTCAGCTTAGGCAGTGCACTAATGATAAATTTTAATGGGTTTACATGGCAATGTTTTGGTAGTGGGGGAGCTGCAGGGGTGTCCCCTGGAAGAAGAGGCCAAGAGGTTCCCCTATGTTGGATGCAATCATTCCAAAATGGTTGGATGCAACCATTCCCTGGCCAAAGCTGAGCCCATGAGTAATGTTGGTAACAACTCTGTGATGGCATACTTTAGAAAGGGTAAAAACACCACATAGCTGCTGTGAGGGAGAAGAAGGAAAAAAAGGGAAAAAAATAACCCTGCAGAAACTCAGGTCTGTGAAGGAGTGGGAGTAGGTGCTTCACGTGCTGGAGCAGATATTTCCCTGCAACCCAGGGCAAAAATCATTGTGGAAAAAATCATTCACCTGCAGCTCCTGGAGGACCATGATGGAGAAGACATCTCCATACTCTGTAGCCCACAGAGAATCACATGCCTGAGCAGCTGGATGTGCCTTGAAGGAAGAGGCAGCCCATGGAGAGGAGCCCACACTGGAGCAGGTTCCTGACAGGACCTGCTGCCCAAAGGGAACTTCACGTGCTACAGCAGCCTGTTCCCAAAGAACTATACCCCCTGGGAGGAATCCCATGCTAGAGCAGGGGAAGAATGTGAGGAGGAAGGAGATAGAGTGGCAAAGTGTTATGAGCTGACCACAATCCTCGTTCCCCATTCCCTATGTACTGCATTGAGGGTAAGAAGTAGAAGAGTTGGGAATGAAGGAAGTTGAGCCCAGGAAGGTGTGACAGAACTGGTTTTGTTTATTGCTATCCTACTCTATTTTTAATTGTCAATAAAATAAATTAGTCTTCCCCAAGTCTAGTGTTTTTCCCATTATGGCAACTGGTGAGTGATCTCCCTGCTTTTACCTTGGTTCACAAGCTTTTTCATTGTATTTTCTCTCCCTGCCCTGCTGAAAAGGACTGAGCAAACAGCTCGGTGGGTGCCTGGTAGCCAGCCAAGGTCAGGCCACTACAACAATGTAAAGTTTAGGCGTATTAATCTCTAGTTTGAGACTTGGTGATGACCTCACTGACCTCTTCTGTTTTTACTCAGTCCGGTATGGTTCAATATACCCAATGAAATTGGCTCTGCCTGAGACAAACAGCATTTCTCTTCAGCAGACAGAAGAAATCCAGGCAGAAGAGTAGGTGTAGACAATATGCAGATTGTAGATTTAGCAGTTCTTTCCAACTTTCTTCCTTTCCTCTTCATCTGTCCTCTCTGACACATTTCTCTACATTTTCTGTCTTCCAGCCCATCTCCAGAATAGAAGCTCTCCTTTGTCCCATCTCTGTCCCTGCCAACTCATTTGTCTCTCCAAGTGCAGAAGGAGCTCTTGGTCATTCAGGCACAAGAAGGAAAAGGCAGGAGGGCAAAACTCCTGAGGGCCAAGCTCAAAATAAACCTTGGTAAATGACTCTTCTTGAGCTTCCCTCCAGATCTGTTTGTGATGAACAAATACAGAAGCCCAGAAGAAATCACAGTAGGTTCCCCATACTGTGCAGATATACAGAACTGCATCCTCGAGATAATAGAAAGTTATTGTTAAAGACATTCATATAAAACAATGTAATAGAAAACACCATCTCAGGTTAGATCAGCAGTATCTCACAGACACAGACCTGCACTCAGTCTGCCCCAAAACTTTTCTTGAGCAAAAGAGGTGCCCTTTAATGATTCAGTGTGAAATGTCATACCCAAGTTTTTGTTTCTATCTAACTAATGTAATTGACTCACTCTGAATGCTGAAGAAATAAGTTTAAATCCCATTTATCATTCTTCTCAAAGAAGCTATGAATTTAAATACATACCAATTTTCTACGTAAACCACTCTTAGATTTTATAGTTTTGTTTCACAGGAAAATGTTTACCAACTTCTGGTTGTCTTTATCCCCTTTGCAGTCTTCTTGCAGCTCAGGAACCACATTATGATCCCACCAAGCTCTGCTTCCAGCATTGGCTACTGACACTGTTCTAAAGAATTGTACATTACAGCAGTCGTCGGTATGCCCTAAGTTAAACCAGTTTTCACACTGAATAGAATATAATGTTGTGCACGGTCATCTTTGATCCCTACAGCCTGTACTAACTCCTCTGTGCCTATGGGTGTGTAGTGAATCCTACTTTAGCCATCATTCTCATCCAGTAAACCCATACTACTTGGCCCACACTCCACGTGAGTGTATGTGTATTTCATAATAGCCCTGATGAACCCTAACATCTAAATTTCACCATTTAGTAGAGGAAAATACTGGAAAGCACTAACTAGTGATGATGTAAGTTGTCAATAATCTGCAATGCCATCAATCTGAGCAGTAAAACTGGGAATGCTTTCCTCAGTCTTGCCGTACCTGTGATTAGGTGGCAAAAGCTCTGAGAGGTATAAAATGAATGGAAAGCACACTGTAATATAAAACATACATGACATGGAAAATAGTGAAGAATTGTATCAGCTACTGACAGAATTAAATATATTCAGAAACACTGTACCTATTTTCATCTTCTCAAAAATGTAGTTGCTGTGCTAATGGGCATGTGAGTCATGCTATGAACTAAAGGAAATAATGGGGCAAAAAAGTGACACATACACTGATTCCTGCCACTGAAGAAATAAGAAACTTAGGTTATCAAAATTCTTATGATGCCTCTCACAGAAATTTCAGCCTTGAGTGATCAAAACTATTAGGGCTATTCTTTCACAAATCACACACACAGAAAAAGCAAACCTTTCCAACTAATTTCACTACCTACGTCTCTCCTGGTGTCTACATTTTTATAGCATTATTTCAACTATATATTTCAGCTATAGCAATTTGCATTTTCATAGATAATATACTTTCAGTTTTCTCCAGTAGTTTTTTGCAGTGTTTTGGCTTTTGGGGACTTTTTTTTTTGGGATGTAAGGTTGGTGGTTTTTTTTTTAAATAATCCTGTGTTTTGAAACAGCAGAATGGCATGTGTGTGGTTTTTTTGAAGTATACAGCAGCATTATTCTCTATGGTTGTCTGGTTTTCTGGTTCCTTATAAACTTAGTATAAGTGCTGTGTTCTATCGGTATTTATGGTTTATTTCAGATTAATAGCAGTTACTATATTAAAGTATAAGTTTGGTTCCATTTATGTGTCCAGAATGAAAAATAAAATTGAATTGAAATATGATCCCAGATTCTTTATATTGCCTCCAACCTGAATAATTTTTGTGTGTTTTTGTGATATTCTTCATCTAATTTTAGTCTCACTGAAAACCTCAGTTAATTTTCAAAGTGAGATATTAAATGTAGTATATTAACAGTGCCACCGAAGTCTTACAGTGCTGAAAACAAATGGAGGGTTAATAACACCTTTAAAAATTTAAAAAAAACAGTAAGAAGGAGACAGTGCAGAACTGGAAATTGATGGCATTGATCCTTAGCCCAGAATCCTGTCTGTGGGACTTGAATTAATCCTTTTAGAAATGAAAAACAGGACAATTTTTCCTTTCCTTTTAGTACTATAATGGTGGTTTACTATATGCTAACATATAAAAACATTGAGAAATTACTTTTAAAAAGTGACATTTGTAATCTATTCATTTCTCATATTTGTAGGTTTTAAACTGACTTCTTCCAACTCCCAGAAGAGATCTTATCCAGCAAGCTATGGGTGCATATGACCCTCTTGTTCTGCAAGGGAGGAGAGGTAGTGTTAGTTTAAGGTCAATGAATCCAACATTCTGTTCCCACTACCCTTTGTGCATTTTATTCAGATTATTTCAGGTAGCACACAAGAGAAAGACTCTTTAAAAGTACTAAAAAAAAAAAAAAAAAAAAAAA
>VZRR01011044.1:52994-69170 GCA_013398015.1 Oreocharis arfaki
TTTTTTTTTTTGGTTAGAAAAAATCAGTTTACAGGGAGAAAAAAATCTGAGGCAAACAGGAATCTTTTGCTGGGAAAAGGCACTTCAGTGTTTAAGTTTTACAAGCTGGATGAGTCTCTGAGCACTGCATTCTAGCTTGGCCTCGTCCACTGCCCTGGCTTTCGTAGCAGTACAAAAATCAGTCTTAAATCATGACTACCCAGTAGAGATTCAGATTTCAAGCATATAAAACAAGCAGATGAATATCATTCAGCAAATATCTCTGCTGGAGATCAATAGAAAAGCCATTGCTTTGAGTATTACTGCTAGAGGGGTCCACGACATTAACCACAGTACTTCAAATTTCAAATACAATATTAGAACCAGCTTATATCAGGTCATTATCATTTTATTTCATGTCAATCCAGCTGCACTATAACCCCATATTTTGGAAAAACAAGTGATTTCTTCTTTCTCAAGTAATGTACAATAAATTGTTCTTACATACATGCCACAGAGTATTTTTTTCATCTTCTCTAACTAGAGAAGATGAAAACTTCATCTTACTAACTAGAATTGGACCATGGTATTCAGCACATTTTCAGCAGCTAACATTTGGGGACTAATTTGTTTTTTACTTTTATATTCACTGCTATGGAAAAATATGGTAGATATATTTGTAACAATTTCACAAACATTGCAGCCATTTCTCTTTTGTGGTTCTGTGCTCTATCTGCCAGAAAAGCTGATAGTGTAATTTCACCCCCTGAAGTATACATTTCTAGTGCTCAGTGATCCATAGCAGTGTAAATATCAGACCAGGAGATTTAATATTATGTGTCACATGCAGCTCACCAGTCATCTAGTCTGACCCACAGTTTGTGTCTCTTTAATTATTATCTATGCAAAGGAAAATTGTCATCGTAAAAATAATGTGTACAGAAAGTTATAATTGTTAAATTCAACTACTTCCAATAATATAGCTTTGAAATGTGCAACTGCTAAGGGTTTTCCTATCCTGCCCACCCATTTAGAAGGCAGTGGAAGCATTAGGTGGTTCTCATTTCATTCGTAACCACTCCCTGGGGTGAGTAAAAGACATTAGCAATAGTCACACTACTGAAAATGTAAAATCAACCTTCAAGATTTAGAAAAGTTCTCAGATTTTCACAAGGAAAGTGAAAATGTTAGTAAAAAAATTCTGCAGCTGAGTGCTACACTTATCATTTGCTTTGGGAAAAGTTCATTTGGACAAACAAAAATAAGTATTCAAAAAAGAGATTATTTTCCATAACCTTTGATCAAGGACATTGAATGAACATTTATTAATTTATTTTAATAATTAGACACAAGACTGTCTGATATTTGGCAGTCTGGCAAGGGATTATAAAAACCAGATTTTTTTTCAACATATTTTGATAATTCAGCCCATTTCTTTCCTAGGTCTTTGACATGTTCCTTACAAGGTTTCCTTTATCTCTTTCTGCTAAACCACTTTCCGTAAGTTTCTAAGAAAGCACAGTTAACAAGGAAGCCAGGCAAATTCTTAGAATCCCCTTTTTTGATCAGAGTTTGTTTTCTCTATTTTTGTGAAGGCTGGAATGAGATTTTCCACCAGGAAACCTGTTCATGCAAGTTCCTTGTGCAGAACCAAGAGAAAATTGACTGTCAGCTTTGAGGGGTGCAAAAATAATTGAAATAGAATAGAAGAATTTCAAGAAATAAATCATACCTCATTGAGGTCACCTTGGGTAGTTGTATTTCCTGATCTCTAGATGACTCTAAAGCTTTATGAAGCTTTATATGAACCACGTGACCTTTTCCCCATCTACTTCCTTTCCCGGAGTGTAATTAATTGTTTATTAAGAGTTTTTTGGTATTTATTCTTTTTATAAATTTCTTTACAATTCTGAAATTCAATGTTTGTAGATAGTACCTCTCTAGCTTATGTTGCTAGGGCCCTGCATATTTGCACTTTGCAGCAGTATGAAACATGAAATGACATAAAATTCTTCAACAGGTTCTCATTTTGTATAGTTACCTGGCTTTCACCAGTGAACCTGGATATATTTAGGTATTGGAACCCTTCGGATTCAGGTATGATCTGAGTTGAATTCTTCAAAGGCCATTGGTACTTTTGAATTTCCTGTTTTACATTTGACCAGTCTGGTGTAAATGTGGAGAATATAGAATTAATTATGTATCTAGATAAAGAATTATGTCTTTTTGATTGACTGCAGATTTTGAAAATGATTATATTCCCCAACTTTGAATCAGGTTCTTTATATTTTCTTATACATTTAGAATATTGATATAAAATAGTTTAATGCATTTAAATTATCTGTGTAGGCTAAATTATATAGGAATTCAGTGCTAGCTCAAAATTACAGTAATCAACTCTGAATATATGTATTTAAGACTGAAATGAAAATGTTCTGTGGTATAAAAAGGCATCCATACATCCTTAACTCTGACCTGAATCAACATTTTGAAAGAACATAATCATCATTATTCATGACTTACTGCTATCACTAAAAATTATATCAGAATATGTAATTAAATAATTAATAACTGCCTTTTGAATATACCAAAGACTGCTCATTTTTCCCCTTTTCCCCCCATCCCCTATTGTTCATTATTTACAGGAAAAAAAGATATGTAATTTTTTTTGTTTTGTTTTAATAAATACATGTTCCTTGAAAGTGAGCAATGATTCTATTTAATACTTAACTGAATACAAATGCATTTCCAAAACAATTATTGTATCTTCAGTATGATTCAGTAAGCAACTTCTTCTGTTACTTAAACATTCATCTACCACAACAACTGTATCTATTATAATGATTAATTCATTACAAAATATGTTACTGTTATAGACTATTCTAAGACCATTTAGGTTTCCTGCTTTTCTAAGCTGTTTGACTGGCAATGGAATAGCTTGAAGCACTCTCTGCCTGCCAAGGCTCCTTCTTACCTGGAAGTCTGAGATTCCTCTGAGCACGCCCTCCATCCCTCACTCCATCCAGGCTTCATAGCCATGGAAGGAAAGGTGTCTCATGCTGGAAAAAAAAATGCACAAGTGTAACAAACCTTCAGAGCAACACATTCAAAAAAGTAGCTGAGAAAAAAATATGTTAATGATTACCAAAAGTAGTAATCCTTACAGAGATATATAAATGTTTACAGGGAATGCAGAATAAAAAGAGCTGTTCAGATAAAGACAGATGACTTTACCAACACCTAACCCCAAAAATTATCATGAGCATTAAATGGTATATTCAGTTTAAGCACAATAAGGTTTTAGAAATCATTTGTCAGTCTCAGATGTGGAACATAACTACTACTAGACTATGCTAGCAGAATGATCACTAATACTCTGAAGGCTTTATGCAAAGATACAGGTTGTACAGTCAAAGTAAACTTACACTTAATGGCACTATGTTTTTTGAGAAGTTTCAGGAAAAGGAGTTTAGTGCACAGGTTCTGGTGATGAGACGATTTCACCACTAAAAAGCCCTGCTGTCCTGTGAGTGTGAAATATTTTCCCTTAAATATTTTTTTTTACAATAAAAGTAATATCTAAAATTTGTTACTTGTGCATTTCTACACTTGGATATTTATATATGAAATATTCAAGTTCAGGTTGGATGGGGCTTTGAGCAACCCAGTCTAGTGGAAGGTGTCCCTGCCCATAGCAGGCAGGTTAGAAACAGATTATCTTTAAGATCCCTTCCAACCCAAGTTCTATGGTTCTATAGTATCTATTGTAAATATTCTATGGTTCTATAACATCTCTCTTACATAAAATTTATGAAAATGTATATATTTCACTATCCAATTTTTTTCACATAATCAGAATGCCAAATCAAAAATATTAAGTTCATAAGTTAACACAGAGCTAAATTTTCATCTTTGTGATAACAAATTATTTCCTTTTCAAATGGAAATTTTTTTTTAAGAGTGAAATCTAAATCTAGAAATTACCTTTAACAAAAAGTAATTCCTCCAATTCACGTAGCATCTTTATTCCATTGTTGTCAATGGCAAAAAGCAATCATCCTGAACTTTGGAAATGAAGCAGCCCCATTCTATTGTATACAGTTATTTTATTAAATTTATATGGGACAGTAGTGGTTGAGAAACTTTGCTTCACTTCTGGTGTCTCTCTATTCCTTTTTCATTTTTTTTCAACTTTAAAAGTGTCTTTTTTTGCTTATAAAGCAAATATTCACTACATAGTTTCAAGGCAAATAAACATATTGCAACAATTGAACATATTGCAAATGGATATTACCCAGAAAAAAATATGGTAGTTGATAGATATGTACTTTTTTTCTGTACACAAAATCATTAACAGATGCAGTCATTATGTCTAGTGTTCTTAGCATCTGCATGTGTCTGTTTGGAAAGCTAAACACAGCTTTAAAAGGTGCAATATCTTTGCAGCTGTGGCATACTTAGAGAAGAAACAAAAAAGCATGAATGTAAGGTGAACAAGGGCTAAGAATGACTTGGGAAAAAATACAGCACCAATCATTTATCAAACTGTTTATACTACAAAAAAAAATGGATACTAGGCTCGAGTTTCCTGCCAAATTCTACTCCCCTCAATAAAATGTTCAACTTCATTGTTTTGAATGAAACATAGACAAAACAACTATTTAATGACCACAAGTGATGTAAGTAAAGAGAATCAAATTGAAATCAAGGTTATTTGTCCATCAATTTTGACAGACAATATTAACAACTAGAAACTTTAAAAAGCTATTTAACTAATGTGTTGTTAGAAACTCTCCTTTGTTTTGTAATGACATGCCAATGTGTCAGTTTTGACTCAAATAGTCTTTCAGTTGTAAAATCACTCTGATTTTTTTCCCTCAGCCAGAATGCCGTTGGCGTTCACCAAGCAGAGACCAGAAAAACAAATCTTTTGTACAAGATCATTCAGATTGAGTGTTTAAATGGAGACCAATGACCTTGAGATACAAGCCTGTGTGCAAGAACCTCGTATCATTCAGTACTCAGAAGTGATCTCCTCTCCCTGCAGTAATTTTGAAACAAGTGTGCTTGAGCTGAAACGCTTATGCCCTCCAGCCAGCCTGGGGCAGAAACCTACAATGAAGGTTTCACTTGAAGCAAAAGGAAGAAATCTAAGTGCTAGAATACATAAATGTGTTTATTAATATTTCATTGGCTACTTTGTAAGAAATACTCTGGGATGGCAACATTTTCACTTTGCCTCTGCTAGAGAAAAAAGAGAATAAAATATTGTCCTGATCATTTTCTCTGTGCAACCTACGATACTTTGACAGATTTCTGAGATCGTCATATTGTGGCAGGTTGTATGTGTCTGGTTTCAGAGATACTGAATTAATTTGCACATGAATATGAATCTACTTCTGAGGTGGATTTTTTTTTAGTCATTGTTAATGTGTACAGACGTACCAGCTTCATGATACTGCCTATTCCAACTAGAGTAATCACATTTTTCATTTCATCCTTTTCTTTCACAAACCCCATGAGATACCTGCCTCATGAAGGGGAGGTCTGGAGGGATTGTTTTGGGGCACAGAAGTGCTGAAGAAGTGGAGTTATGCACCACATCAAGGAGTATAACTTTGATAGGATTGACCTGATTTCAGACCTGATTTCACCAAAGCAGAGGACACCAGTCATCTTCAGAGTTTAATTCTGTTCTCATTTATACTTGTATAAATCCAAGGAAGTAAGTGAAAATGGAATTCAAATAGAATTAACTTACATAGGATCCTTTCTACAATTAATATATGTATCACTCAAGATTATATATGGTTATCCTTATTCTGATCACATTCAGTTAAAAAATATTCTGAGATCTGAAAATTTTATTATTGTAATAAATCTTAAATCTTGGCCAAGGGCTTACAGGAATAAGTCCATATATTAAAGACAAACCATCAGTAATATCTGAAGAATAATTAATGATCTTGGGGTTGAATTGTTCTTTAAGTAGCTGATCACCAAAGCAAACACCAAGGTAATCTGAAGATATACAGAGTCAGATACTTCACTCATAATATTGCATTTGAATGCCAATGTTTTATTAGCTGCAGTGGGTTGGTCTTAACCCAAACACTGCAGATAGGTTATATGCAACACATGCCATTTTGCACTCAATTTTCTTCCATTCACTCAAGTCTTGGGTTTGTTCTTTTACTTGTATTGCTGTGAAGAAGTTATAACTTTGGTAAAGTCCAAAGTCACATTTCACAAAGGAAAGAAAATTAAACTTGACCTTTGTTGAAGCTGCAAAGCAGTAACACAAGGAAAAGAAACTAATACAAAGTTTTGTTTTGGTCTTCCCTGTAGTAACCTATAGTTATCTTTTTTTTCAAAGCAATTTCTGTATGCTGGAGTTCAAACCCAAGTTCAGTTTCAAGCTGTTCATTCTAGTGCAATTCCAATACTGCTGGTACTTCTGGAAAGCAGCCCAGGTGGGTTTAAGCATAGCATACTGTAAAAAAAGTAATTTTCCTGGCATACTGTAAGAGATCAGGTATTGCTGGCCTTTACAAAAAAATTAATATTTATACAATAGAATTTATTTATCTTTCTGATTTTTATTATTAGAGATACAGAAGTACAAATCGTTCAGTAAGACAGAACTTACCTTCTGATGCACAGATAAAGAATACATTTGTAGACACGTCAATTAAATTATTCCCTTTCCACTGTAAGAGATGAAGTTCCTCTCCATTTGAATGCACATATTCAGTTATATACTGTATTGCTTTGAAACACAGTTCTTTCACAAGCACACTCATTTGTGCCCAGTGGTTCAGGGAGTCATGTTATTCCCCGGTTTCTGTGAGAGACAATGCTTTCCAATTCAACAACTATAAACCCAAGACAAGCTATTCTTGTCTGTCTGCATTAGCTTGTCTTTTCTGCTTTGCAGCATATTTAACTACAAGCTGTATAACATACAGTTTAAAATGAGAAAATATTCTAGTCTAACACTTCAGATGCTCTATTTTAATAAGACATCAGATTATCATCTGATGATGACATAGCATCCGTAAGTGTCACTAGGAATCTGTGTGCATTTTGTAATGACAGTATGTAAATATGTATTTCAGTGGATTTCCAACCCAAAGCATTTCTGCATATCAAGAAAGTATGACATTTTTTCCTAAAGAAAAGCTCTCAGTAGGAGCAGTAAATTTACCAGATTTTCTTTGTTCTTTGGTGCATCTCAACAACTGAATCTATACCTTTCAGTCAAAGCAATGCTCTATAAAGCCAAAGTGTGTGAAATATTACTATTTTCCACTCTTTTTCCACTTCCATTGGTTGGAAGCTATCTCAAGGCTGGTTTAGTTTATGAGCATTGACAGCCATTCCTTAGGAAAACAAATTCTGTGTAGGCTGCAGACTGCAGGAAAAAATGCGCTGAAAGGATTTGGGGTCTTTAAACACAGAGTTGTGAAAATAGCTTAGTTGCTTTTCCTAGTACTCAAAATCAATGCACTAGAAAAAAAGCAAACCAAACCTGAGGTGGAGGCAGGAAGCTGGAAAGGGACTGTGCAGACTGGTTGATGTGGGTTTGAATTACCTGCCGCATACTTACGAATGAACAAGTGTTAGTAGAAGAGGGTCTGAAGAAACAATGGTATGCTAATTCCTTCTTTAAGGGTGAGTAAGGGAAAGATACAACTAACAGGTAAATCTTGACAGAGACAGAGGCCAGGGTTCAGTTCCCTCAGTATAGGTAACAAGTGCCAATTAAGTTTTGCAGAGTGTCCCCATTGCAGAATTCCATACACTTTCCTGTCAAGAAGCATTGGATTGTCAACTTGTAGGAAACAGAAAAATAATTACTGTAATTTTTTCTATATAATTATTTTGTGTTCCAGGACCCCCTCCCTGACCCTGAAACTTCTGCTTTTCTTTGTTTCTTACCAAGGCAAAGATCCTGTCATTACTCCTAGGGAGGTTTCTATGATCGTATGATAAAAACAACCACTGTGCATAAGTTTAAATACTGAAAGTTCTGCAAACTGTGCACAGCTGGAAACTGATTCAGAAAGGGTTGCTTTGCATATGATTTTGCATGAAATGTTGATTATTTTTCAATTTTTTCATTTGTTATTGTTGCAGTGCAAAGTGTGTGTAAGAAAACTTACAATGTGATTAAAACTGACAAATATGTTACAAATGCAACCCCTATGAGATGACTGACAACATACACAATGAAACAGAAACACATTCTCATTTCTATCTGACAGAAAATAGACTAACATTTAAGATAACATGATATTAGCAATACCAGGCAATACAAGCAGAAGAAAAAAAGCCAGTATACTACAATTTAAAAGGAGTTTGTGAGAATTCAAATATTGCTGTCTCTTAATTAGGACAAACCTTTTTATATACTTACAAAAGAGACAGGAAAGATGACTGCTTAGCTCAAATAAAAGGTATTCATTGATATTCTATGCTATGAATAAGCCTTGGTCTGGACATTCATGTCTGTAGATTTATCTGTATTCTGAAACCAATTTTAAGAGGATCAATATGAAAATGTATAGGAGATTTCTTAACAAAAATAAAGGATAATTTTTATGAGTGAATTAGATTCTTTATGAACTGAAAACACACTCTCTACAACCAGTGAATCAGAAATGTGCCTTTTGATACAACTTTTTAGTAAATGATTCATTTTTTAAAATGTGTTAAAAATCAACTTATCTGTACTTGATATTTTGGATTGCAATACATTTTAGATTATATCCTGCTTAATGCTCCTCTGCACTTGGTTGGTTTAGGATTGAAAGTGCACGTTAGTGATGATGAGGAAGAAAAGAGCAATCAGGTGAGCTCAGCTGAGATTGCCATAGACACATCAGTCAGTGTTTATCAGGCAATTCAGCCTCAGCAGTCTCAGTCTCTGAGATGTTCTGCTGGGATTGCTCACAGTTCTTGTGCTGCTTTTGTTCCTTCTGCTTAAGGAATATAGTCTGAAACATACTTTTGCTTTTTAAAGAGGCTGTATGAAAAGATCCACACCAGGTTTTTCCATTACTATGGAAAATGAGGCATACATGTATGAAAAGTGGATTGCAAGCAGATAAAATAATTTCAGCACCCTGCAGTTGACCTTGAAACCTGTTATAGTGCGTTCCCTACATGGAGGTTCACTTTTAGGAACTCCACCTCTGAGTAAGTCACAACAACGTGGACAGTTTTGACTGAGTGACTAAAAAACATTGCATGTTGCATTGACTTTGGCACTTGAGTTGTTGGTAATGAAACTAGACAAAGCAATTGTAGAAGTTCAGCAATAGCCAAGTCCAGCAGAGGGATGACTGCTGCAAGAGTGGCATCGGAGAGATTGTTCCGTAAGGCTTGTCAGGCTGTGAATGTTTGTGTCTTTAAACCACAGCAGTTTGCCAGGGAGGGTCAGCTCACAATTTTCAGCATTATACTTCTGAATGTCTTTAAAAGTGGGAACAGCAACAGTAAGAATATTGCAGCCTTGAACAACATGGATATAAACAGTCAGGTTTACAATTTTGGTTTTGTCTTTTTTTTTTTTTTTCAATTGCATCCACTGTCTCACTTTGCAAATCAGCATGTTTCATTTAATTAAATAAACACTCTAAGTAGCAGATTTGACAGAAGAATCTCTGAAGAACATGAAGAATATGTCTATGTCTGCAAGAAGAATATGAACAAAGCACAAAGCACATCTCCAGTAAAAACAGACTAATTGCAAAATACTGGAACATAGAGGGGAGGTTCTGCCTGTAGTGAGGAACTTGATGATACAAGGGAGAGAACAACCAATTAATGAGTATGTTTATAGCATGTTAATTGCCAGTTCTGGGACCAATACATGTTAAGCACACTTAGTAAGTCTTCTCATAACCCTCTGTGCCTGAAGCTGTTTCTAGCACATGCCGTGCTTACAATTCATCTGCTTCTCATAAAACCAGTGTTGCCAAGCAAGGTGAAAAATGTCTCAAGCGGTAATAAAAGCTAATACTCTCGTAGGGGTGCCTTATTCTGTGGATTTATAGATGCTATAAACCCTCACTGCAGATAAACTCACAATGACTATGTTTTCCACAGTTCAAAGGTCTTCAAACGTGGGTAGGCTGAGACCTCCTTACCCCAAGAGATCTGTTACTTGTGTATGAAATCTTTACTGTGGATAGCACAATGTAACCATCACAACTGTCATAAATGCCACAGTTTCTGCACAACCAAAAGTCAGAAACACCTTTGGCTCTCACAGCATCAAAATAAACTGCTCATCCAGTTGGCTGGGTACTTGGGAGACTCCAAGGGGTAGCCTAACACTGGTATTTTGCATAATCTGTGTACAAAAAATAATGATTCATTTCACCTGGTCTGGAGTCAGGACCATGCCTTCTTGTATTGTCTTAATCTATTGGGCAATGAAAGCAACACAGCCTGGTTCAAGATGCACACAGAACTCCAGCTCAGAGCCACTCCATCAGCTGCAGTATCAACTCTGCCTCATAAACAGGGTTTATTTCTCCATGGCTAGAAAATTGGTTATTCCATCCATTAGCTATTCAAGACAGATTTCACAGAGAGCAGTACATGAGCTTGCTATTCACACAGCACAAAAAGACATTATTCCCGTTTATTGCAATGTCCTCTGTCATTCCCCTTGGAAATGTTATTTTCTTATAATGTACACAGGTGAGGAGGCTGAAAACTAAGTAAAAACTTTTTTTTTTTCAATTTTTTTTGATCAATCCTTTTCCTACCCAAGAACTGGGGTTGGGAAGGAAAGACATTTTTCTTTTCTCCAAACCCCAAAATGTTCAAGAAAAAAGACATTGGTTATCATACACTTTTGCCATTATCTGTTCCCTTCCATTTTAGCTCAGTAAGTTTGCTCCCACTCTCAGAAAGCTATCTGCAGAAAACAGGTGGGAGTATGCCAAAAGAAGCCTCTATTAAACCTAACAGACAAACTTCCGTAAGAAGAGGCCAGTGGTTTTCTTCATATATTTAGCACTCTGTCATGAATGATTCTTATTTTTCTATGCCCCTTTTCTTCCAAGTGGCAGCCCATCTGCCCCCACAACTATAGCTTTTGTGGGAATTAGGCTTTGAATAATCCCCTTTGTTCACACTGAGGAAAAAGACCATGTAAGAGCCAATGGAGCACAGCAAGGCAAGAGTTACACACCACAAAATAATACTCACACAGGTAAAAGAAAGTAAAGAAACCAACCATATAACTGTAAATAACCTCATATGACTATGGCAAACCAAACATAAAAAAACAGACATTTGGCCACACTGGATTTCCCACCGCTCTTTCAAAAAGTGAACTAATACTCAGCTAAAACTATGTAAACTCAGGAACAGCACATGAAAAATCAGTTCAGAAACAGAGACAAATGTGGCAGGGGGGGACAAAAGAAAACCAAGAAAAATACAAGAGCTCTCTACATGAGAAATAATGTGGCCATGGTTATGCTGAGGCCAGCAAAAGCTCTGCTCATCCTCTTTCTCTTTCCTGAATTGTCACACCATCTGTTCTTACTTACATCCTCTCTGCTACACTGATACAATTCTTCCAGGAATCAAAGGTATGTATCTTAATTCTGTGGTGTGTTTAGGAAAGAGAGGCTTGGAATCTCTCACCTCAAAACCATGGTCATCCCAAAGTGGTTAATTTCATTCACCTTTGTGCGTTGTCAACACCCAGTATCCAACAACATGCAGCTCAGAAGCTTGGTCAAGATACACATTTAATGGTCAGATGGATGTAGTCCTTAAAAGTAATATTTACACTTTCCTTGCATTGTGATTGTGGATCACCTGTTTTACTGTCCTCAGGTTTTGTAGTGCTGGTCTTCAAGGTACATTTTGTGGTAAGAGATTTACAGATGCCATGACAGAAATTTTAAGAAAAAAAATAAAAAGCCCACACTGAAATGAGCACCAAAAGTAAATATGTACACCAGAAAGCTCATTAAACTAAGTTTTATCTGCATGTTTTTCTTCACCACTAAAAATCAAAAAACCTCAGAAGGAACAGGATGCACTGGGGCCCCAAATACAAAAAAAAAAAGACTAGGGGCAATAGCCTTAAACTGAGAGACGGCAGGTTTAGATTAGATATTAGGAATAAATTCTTTACTGTGAGGGTGGGGAGGCACTGGAACCGCTTGCCCACAGAGGGTGTGAACTCCCCATCCCTGGAGGTATCCAAGACAAGGCTGGATGGGGCTCTGAGTAACCCGGTCTGGTGGAATCTAGTGGCTACTGAAGACTTCATAGGTTTTCAGAAAAAATATTTCTGCAAATAATTAAAGTCAAAGAGTAAAAGCTGGTTTTAATTCTGTATTATCACTATATTTTTTGTGTGTATATAAAATGGAACTGAGTCCTATGTTTGGGCATGTGCTCATGATTAAGCTACATTTCAGTAGGCCAGCACAGAGTAGTCATAATCATTTAGGACCATACGTTTATAAACACAAACATAATTTATGCAGACAAGAAGCAGAACAGTGATGTAAAAGAGCCCCTGCAAACAAAAATTTGTAAAGATGACAATGTGAGAAATTATGAATTATGGTAATTTCCAAATTGCACACAGAAACTGTATTCTTTTTACTAAATTGATACCCATAATTTTGCATGCAACTGTACATATGTAATGAGAGGACTGTTGAAAATGCTTTTGTGTAAAAATCTTAATATGAAGATAGATTCTGTATAAATAATACATGGCACTGGGAAGGACTGATGGGTTGTAGGCAGCAAATTATAAAACAATGATAAAATGGATACAGTTGTACGAAATACGTTCTGAAAACTTTCAGTGAGTACCATTCAAAATACAGATGTCATAGACACTATGCAAATGGTAAATGTATGTGCTAGAATGGCAAAAACTGAGGATGGCCATTAACTTTTCAGAGTGATTTTTAACTTCTTATTCTGGCACGTAGGCCAGAATGCTGATGACTGTGTGAACACATTCTATAAGTATCTGTGCCTATCAGATGAGCAGAGTACTCTGATGGCAGCTGATTAATAGCCGGAAACTATTACACATGTTACATATACCACTTTTATTCTAATTTCTATCTTATAATTTAGGAGGGTTGTTTCAGGTTTGGGACATTTTTTAATGTCTGAGGAATTCCTCTGTATTCTTATTTTGATGAGGGAGGAAAAAAGGGCACAGTTTTAAACAAGAGTTGAACTGCAGTTATTGAAGCATATATGTACTAAAAACTAGAAGTTTGTTATTGGCAGAAAAACCCATCTTTCATTAGAGCCTAACTAAACTAGCAAATCCGAGTCATCTAGCACCCTTGAGTGAAGCCACGATAGGCAAGAACATGGAAATATGCAGACAAACTTTAGTGAGACATATTTTACTCTCCTGATTCAGCACAAAAATGAATTTTCCTGTCTATTTTCTGCTCTGCAGAGTATAAAGAGGACAAAGACTTGCTGGTCATTTCTGAATGCATTTCCTTGCTTTTATCTTCTACTGAGAAGTGTTTAGAGCCAGAATTTTTTTAAATTTAATTTTTATTAAATACTAAATGTTATTTTTTAATAAACTACAAAAAATTAAAATAATGCTTCAATAATTTTCAGTAGTAACTGACTGTATAGTTGCTAATCATTAAATACAGCTTCAAGAACTTACATGAATTTCTAATGTAAGATTATAGCACTATTATTAATATTTATGTTTCTCATAATTTTGTGAGCATGTTTCCTCTTCTGAACAGAATGAAACCTTAAATTGGAAAACAATTGCAGTATTGTCACAAGTATTCAGGTTCATTAAGATCACAACAGAAACATCACTATCACTGTACTAAACAACTAAATTGCCTCAGGACTACTAGATAAGATGAACCATAAAGTTCTCGTCTTTGGTGTTTTCTACTAATTAACTAATTATATATTCATTATTATCAGAATGCTATTCATCTTTTCTTTGAAAAGAAATATCTCCTCACTTGTTTTCACAGAACATGTGTAATGAGCTTTTCTACTATTTTGCCAAGTCAAACTACCCATCCAAAGGTAGATATCTGTCCCAGTGCCTGTTCACTCCCATTGTTCCTCTTTCTCTGGAAAGGAAGAACTCTTTCCTAACTGACTCTCTTTAATCTTGGATTTGTGTTTCACAGCAATAATTTTTAGCTTTTATACCTCTAATGGAAAGGGAGGTAAAATTGAAAGAGAGTTGTTGTAGTGCATAAATTTGATTTACCGTATTATGTTAATTTGTAAGCTTTCCCCACAGCTGGTTCGTTCCTAAGTGTTGTACCCCGCCTCTCCCTTGTCATTCAGCTTGCTGTATCCCCTCCCCTTTGCTCAGTCCTGCCCATGTTTCTGGAATCTTCCCTGTTCCTTGATCTCCCATTGGTTTGTGTAAATTACCCCACTCCCTGCTCCCTCCTGATTGTGTATACATTGTTTCAATCTACCCTAGATCCTCCTCTGTTGTACCCCCATTGGTTCTGTGTTTGTTCCCTCCCACGGTATAAAACCCTTGGGCCCTCCATTCTCTTGGTCTTTGGTCCCTGGACCCTTCACCCTTGAATAAAGCTTGGAATCCACACCAAAGACCTCTACCTCGCCTTTGTCCCTGCCTGCGCTGAGCCGCCAACGCCGGCCTGGGTAAAACTGCCCTTTGCGGTGGCAGCGGAAAACACACTGGCTGCGAGCGTCGCCGTCGGGTCTTGGCCAGCCCCGGCAGAGCGCGACAGAGATTGATCTGCTGGAAAAAGACTATGCTCGTTTATCAGATTTCTGCCTCACATTACCTCTCATTTACTCATTTTGCAGTCTGCAGATTCAGTGGAAAAACAAAAACCAACCTCTCTTCCTCCTGCCAATACCTCAACACCTTCTTTGTTTTTCACTTTCTGTGTTTCTTCTGTGCCTTGAGCATAAATGTTTGTAAATCCATCCCTGGCAGGGGTGGACAAATCAAAAAGCAACACAATGCTCTAGCAGTGGTCCTTCAGTGCACCAGGACCTGTGTGCCACCCTTCCAGCATAATTTTTAACCACCACAGCTCTTGTTGGAAATAATTTTTCAAAAATGACACTCAAAGTAACAGTTGTGATATATTTAATATACAAACCGAACAGAATAGATTATTTGATGGAGTTTTCTGCCTGGAACATCCAATGCTAAACATAGTTTCCAAAGCAGAATAACTAGTGAATCATCATATGGCAGAACCTTACTGCTGTGACCTACAGGTATGAAGAATTCAGTAAAATAGAAAGAAGCATTTTAATTCCCTTTGAAGTTATACAAAAGAACTGGAAATGCTCACTGAGATGCTGTATAAATCTAGACAATGGTTACCTCTCTGTAGATGCTGGTGTGGTGAAAAGCAACCTGAAATTGTCCTTAGACTTCTCCCTGTGCAATGAGTCTTTAAAGAACATGGTCTGTGCCCGGCTCAGTGGGGCCATGGCAGGGCGGGGCTGTGGGGAGCTGTGCCCGGCTCAGCGGGGCCCTGGTGGGGCCATGGCAGGGCCAGGCAGGGCCGTGGGGAGCTGTGCCCGGCTCAGCGGGGCCATGGCAGGGCCGGGCAGGGCCGTGGGGAGCTGTGCCCGGCTCAGCGGGGCATGGCAGGGCAGGGCAGGGTCGTGGGAGCTGTGCCCGGCTCAGCGGGGCATGGCAGGGCCGGGCTGTGGGGAGCTGTGCCCGGCTCAGCGGGGCCATGGCAGGGCAGGGCTGTGGGGAGCTGTGCCCGGCTCAGCGGGGCCATGGCAGGGCCGGGCTGTGGGGAGCTGTGCCCGGCTCAGCGGGGCCATGGCAGGGCAGGGCTGTGGGGAGCGGTGCCCGGCTCAGCGGGGCCATGGCGGGGCCATGGCAGGGCAGGGCCGGGCTGTGGGGAGCTGGGCACCGGCCTGGCTGCGGCACCACCAGGCTGGGGCTGATGGGGGGTCCTGGGCTTGGGCAGGGTAGGGAGAGCCTTGGAGGGCCAGTGGTGCCCTGAGGGACTGTCAGAGACTGAAAGTAATTTATGCCTCAAACATTGATATAAAGTTTTAAAGAAACTACAACCACAGAAACCTTCTTGAAGAACTTTGGACTGGAGCTCGAGCTGCTGATTAGATTGAAAGAAACCCATTGTTCAATCAGCTCAGGCCGAGGAGAAGGTATGCCTC
>VZRR01011044.1:69258-130396 GCA_013398015.1 Oreocharis arfaki
CCAGCCCCACAAACCACATCCACGGGACTTTCACGTGAGAGGCTTTGCCCCACAGGACTGCAAGTGATGCAACAGACCCAGAGCCTGCTGCAAGAGACTGCCCCGCTCCAGGGGGACATGCCCGGCCATGCCTGCCCAGCCTGAGCATATAAACCCCTGAGATTCTGTGCGTCTCGGGGGGACCTTCACCACCAAGAAGAGCAGCTGGGGAGGATCAGCGGAACATCGTTGGGATCCATGGAGTGGTGATATATTCCTTATTCTGTCCCTGTCACTCTCTTTCTGTCCCCCCCACCTATGCTTTACCGTTCTTTCTTTCCTTCTTTCTTTCTCTCTCTCTGATTCACCATCAAATAAAACCCTTATTATTGTCACTGGCATATGGTCTCGTTTGCACCTTAATTGGGGCAGAGGAATTTCTAAAGAACCTCAGTAATAATAACAATTGGATCATAACAGGGACATGGAAGTTTTAAAAGTTCTGTCAGCTGTACTATAAGGAGTATCAGAACAGAAATGGAAGAAAAACAATTTCATTCACCTTATTTCTTGGGTGTGACGTCATTTTGGGGAAGTAATTTTGCATAAGTCAGTCTGTAAAATACAGGTATGTATAATAATAATAGCTTTTTACTTCTGTACTGCTCTTATGCACCTGGCATGGTTCTTGGGCTTGTTTTGTGCAGGGCCAACAGCTGGAATTCAATGGTCCTTGTGAGTCCCTTACAATTCAGGGTATTTGATGATGACTACAAAGGCCAAGTAGAAGTAAATTAGATTCTGCTGTTTCTGTTTCATCAGCAGTACAATCAGTAATTTCTAAACCTCAAAACCTGTTTATTTTAATTTTTTTTATCTCTGACTGACAGGTACATTTCCCATCCATGGTCATTTGTCATTGAATTAACACGTGAAGGAAAGAAAGGGTGAGCAGTCCCTACACCTCACATACAAGTATGTAGTACCTAGTGCTTCTGTACTCCTACACTCCAGAAAGGGCTGTGAAGTTGAAGGCAGCTTTCAGAAGACAGAGAAGAGCAGGAAATTGTGGTTGTGGTTGGACAGCTGGCTAAACACAATGGCTGTCTGTGCACATGTGTCTTCACACTGAAAGTATCCAAACAGGTCTCAACCTGTTTGTTCGACGAATGCTTTTCCCAATAGGAGAGCATATTGGTACAGCCTCTTTGCATGCCCCACTAGCTATCTAATGATTTCAAAAGTAGGAAAGAGAAATTAATGTCAGCTTCTGAATTGTCAGTGCAGTCTGGGTTCTAAAAGACCAGAAAGAGAGCATGTTCTGAGACTAGGAAGTTCTCTGAGACACCCATGAGTTTTGGTGGGAAAATGAAGTCCAGTTCTTCTCCATTTTCCAGAAATGCTTCTAGGTAATGTTCCTCAGGAAATAATTCTATCTGTGGATGGAGGAGCAACTCCGAGAAGGGTGATCACAAAGAACTGTGATTTCCAGTGCATAATCATAAGTTTCCATATTGGCCAGATGGTTCAAAACACATCATTTTCAGCATGCTGCTTTCTAGGACAATTAGTTCCCCTCTTACTGTGTAGAGAGAAATCAACTATTTATTTCATGCAATGTACTCCACTGGTCAAATGTCAAATCAATATTTAAATATGGTATCATACAAGCAACAGCATAGCATGAATAACCCATCTTACTTCCTTTTTCAAGTTAAAATTCCTCTTACAGAACTTGTATTTAAGTGGAAGTTACATCCTCTATTTGATACAGTAGTGTTGGCTGTGTGCGTGATGTGCATTTAACTTTTAGGAGTAGAGATAAATATTTCACTCTTTATTTGGACAAGAAAGGAATGTAAATCTTATTATGATATCCCTGATTACCACGTGCTAGCAATTGTGACAAAAGAAATCTTGATAAAATGTACCAGTGGAGAAAATACCAAAATGAATGAAACAGACTAAGAATCATATAGTTAATGGATAGTCATGAGCAAAATCTATGATCCCACCACCAGATGCAATGCTTATCACCTAGCAAAACCAGACACACAAAAAGCTGTTTATTTTAAAATAAAATGAAATAAAATTAAATGAAAGAAAATAAACTGAAATAAAATAAAATAAAATTCCCTAGCAAAGTTTATAGTTATCTAAAGAAAGTAAAGATAATTCTGGAACACTTCTGTAATATTTCCTTTAGAGGACTGTTGAATAATTCACAAGCATATTATTTGACAAATAACTTGTGCAGTATACTTTTCAAATAGAATTTTCTTGAAATATTTTGTTTTCACCAATGCGTAGCACTGGTTACGAATTTTCTGATAAAAAAAAGCGCTTCTGAATTCAAAGCTAGCACATAGGGTTTTTATCAGTTAGCCTCTGGCATGAAGGTTCCAGAGTATTATATGCAATAAAGGTGACAAGCAAACCACTGGTTTGGCACTCAACTCACGTAGTCAAGAGTGCAGTCAAAGATGTCTTCATCCCACTAATGGCAACGTGGATGTCTCTAGGGAGTGCACATGGATAGTGCAGCCTTGGATGACTGCTGCACCAAGAGCAAGTAAATCTTGGAGACAATATTGAGAACACAAACCCGTATTCCTTAGTCTTTATCTGCAGTTACAACTAAAGATACCACATTCTTTGGTGTTTTTTATTCATTGACAGTATTGCCTAGCACACTGAAAAACAGCTGGGAATAGCTGAGATGCAGTATGCTCCTTGTCCCTCACCTGTTTCCTGGACTCCTTTCCCGTATTGTGACATGAGACAGGCTCTTTATCAAAATATTTCCTGTAAGGTAGTGCTGAAGATACTTCAGATCTTTGTGGTTGGGAAAGGGGGAAGAAACAAACCCACAACAGTGCAAACTCAGGAGTTTCCAGTTTGACTTACTTCAGTGGGAAAGTTCTTTAAATATTAAGAGCCCCAGCTGTTTTCCAAACTAATTTCCTGCTGGTCAGATTTCCTCTGTCAAAAAAAATATTTCCTCTGTACTCTCAGGAATTCAGATTACTTACATGCTATGTGTTTGTGAACTGAATTGCTTGTTCCTTGGAGAAATTCTTTTCTTTGGCAGGCAAGCAGAAATCTAGTCAAACCCTTGTGAAGTCAAAGGGCTACTGCAGTGAAATGGAAAACAAAGAGGGATTGATTAATTGTGGCTCTGCCAATTTATCACTTTAATTTTTGTTTATTTCCTAAACCAGTTATTTCATAATATTTAAAAGAATAAGCCTCTTCAGAGCATACAGAATATCACTTCCTTGTACTTGATGGGATTAATGTTTTATATTTGCATGGAATTATACTGAATTACCTATCCCCCTGTGAAATAAAAAGGTATATTGGCTCCATTATCTTAGGTTTTATTTTTCTTTTCATCTTGTTGTTTCTGTATATGAATTCCAGAATGTAGTTCAAAATGGAAGATGATTCATATCATTTGTATGCATTTGAGATGTTCATTCCTGCATGTAAAAATGCAAGAGAGAATCAATCTTCCAGTTATATTGCAGACAAATTATATACATATATATATATGTATGTATGTATATATATGAGATAGCAAAATAGTGAAATCAAGGGTAAGAATATGTTTGAAAAAGACAAAAAAAAAGAAAGAATGACACTATTTTCAGGCAAGAGAAGTGGCTGGGCAGGAAAAGTCTTTTGACATATGTTACATAATTAGCAGAGCATCTCTAATAGTGATACAGGAAATATATTTAATAACTATAGTCTGTACTACTTTTTCCAGTGAAACCTCCCTTAAGTGTGTTCCTGGAAGATAAGGCTGAGACCAGAAAGTTCCTGAAAATGTAAAATTGGAAATTTCAAAAATAGCAGCCTATTGTACTTCACGTATTTGTACCAAAGCGAAGGTTCAGTCTTTCAGGTAACAGACACACTGGGGTGGATTTTGTGACCTTCACAGGCACAAGGAAAGTTTCGAAAACCTACTGCATTTCATAACCTGGTTTTCACTTGATAAAGAAAGAATGTGTGAAGAAACATTTTATGTTTACCTGTTAATTTCCTTTGTCTTTTCCAGTTTTAGGCCCAACTGGCATAATTCTTCCAGTATTTTTTCATTTTCTGCAAATGTAGTCTCAATTTTAAGATTAATATAAGGAGACTTATTTATTACAACTGTTCATATTTTTGCAGCTTTTAGAATCAGAAATAATAATGTTCCTTCTCATATTCCCATTCCTACCAATCCAAGTAGATCGACAGCCTAACTCTCCTTACAGGAGACCACATCTGACTGGGTTCTAATCTAACCCACAACAGCTTTCTGCATTATGATGCATTAAAAGATTTGATCTCAGCTCACTGCAACATTTGAACAACAAAACCCAAACAGACTGCTACTGTAATAGTAGCTGCAATGTACTTTACATGGTACTAACTCAATTCTTTTTGCTAAATTTAAAAATTTTGCACCAGCTGAAGTAAACCAGGATTTAAAGTTATTTTTTCTGGTCCATGTCTTACCCATCTTTCACATTGATAATAAACTAACAGTATCCTTCTTCCCTCTTCACCATGGAAATGTAGTCACTACTATAAATTTATCCTGTCACGAGGCAAAGATAAGCAAACACCTTGAAATTCACAAATCCATGAGTGCATTGCTTGTCAAATCTTAATTTAAAAAAATCCAAAAACCAAAACCCCAAACTACAAAAAACCCTCTGCAGTGTATATTTTTTTAACCTAGGAACTCCTGTTTTTATACTGAGAAAAAAAACTCCAAAGGGGATTGTCAACTTTAAAAAAATCTTTCCCAAAGCTGTGCTATAATGGAACCAACACTTCCTTTTAACACAAAGGACTCTCTTCTGGTCTCATTTCCGTATTAACATCTGGATCTGTGAGAACTGCTTCCTGGTAAGTCAGCAACATTTGTGTCGTAAACTGATATTCTGAATATGTTGAAAATAATTGTTATTTACTGGTTTCACTGGATTCAAGTGTGAGAATGTGAAGAGGAAGAGCTGTGGGTGTGGCAGTAAAAGATAACACAGCTGATGTGAAGTGAAGCTTGTCTTATTTTTTGATGTGCCATTTTCACAACTGGTTTTCCTGCAACCCCCCTGGAAACAAACATGGTGTCTTTATCATCCTTGGGCCCAAAGTGTGTTCATTACAACTGGTGAAGAAAAAAATTGATTAACACATTTGTTTTAAAAGGTGATAATTCCTAGTGGTATTTTCAGTTAAGACAGAATTCAGTTCAGTCTGTAAATCACAGCTCTTCCCAGAGTTTTCTTTGGCAGGCAGATCTCCTTTTAAGTCACTCTTAGTTTTCTCCTTTTCAGCATCATGATCTCATCAGATAAACACACATACACACACCCACACACACCCACACACAGAGAATAAAGTAAGATTCAATGAGCACAAAGGAAATACTAATAGAAAAACTACATGAATGATTATATTATTAATTTAATATTTTTTATTTTCTAAACAAATTAGAGTATACAATATAATACAGAGAAATTCTTGACTGTATGGTTTCAGCTGCAAGGCATATTGTTTTACTCAAAATGGAGGTAATGGACAGAGAAGGGAAAATTACATATCCAAGTTTTTCTTAATAGGTAAAAATTAATGTAAACCTTTGATAACTTTGAGAAAAGACAGAACTATTTCCTGATATATCTGTGAATTGTATCCTACTTAGGAGTAAAGTGTTTCCTAAAATATTTCTGTTTTCAAATAGTTTTCTTTTGTTTCATTTTATTTGTAATTTTTGTTATTGTTGCTTTTAATCCTGTGTTACTTTTCTTTTTTTCCTTATATTTTGCATTCTAGCTATCAAATTCAGAACTCAGCTTTTAACTCCAACGTATTTGAAAATAACAAAAGAAAGCTTAAATCCATGATGATAGAAAAGTGCGGAAAGACCTCACATTTGCTGAACTTCGGTTTGTGGACTAAAGAGGCCTATAAGATACAACTGCTCATTCTGTTACTCAGTTACTCATCCAGCACATAGAGGAACTGAAGTGCTAAAGTCTTAAAATTAAAAAAAACCAACCAAACAAACAACAAAACAATACACAATAAGAGAGAGAATACAAAGCTTCAGAAGACTTAAGTTTCACTAAGTTAAGGATTTTTTTAGATTGATTTCAAAAAGGTCTTTACCATTTCCTAAATAGTACAAATTTATACATACAAAAACTGACAGGAAATTAAGGCTTGAATCCTTGTCTTGTTGAAATCAGAGAAAATAATTCCACTGACTAAGTCAGGGAGAAACCTGACAGTTTTCTGAAAGTTTTCTGACAAAAGGGTCCTTCCATACCAGGAAAAATTCTTTGCAAGTGAACTGAGAAAATTTGCATTCAGTACAGACCTGATAACAGAAGATAAAATATCCTGTGCCTATGAGTAGGAAGGTGTTTCTGTTCAGGTTTTGTACATGCCTAAGAAATTAGAATAATAACTGTACTTTGTGTCACTTGAAAAATAGAAGTGTTCAACAAGCATGCTGCATGGTAGTATTTCTTTTATGAAACTGAGATAAAGAAGAAACTGTAATTGTAGGAGATCTGCGTTTGAATTTAAGACATTGTGTGGCTGAGAATGACTGAGACAAAACAATGAAGTGATACATTTTCTATATTCACTTACCTACTGAATTTAAGTCTTAAAATTGAGACATTTTTAAAGGCAAATTGAAAAACATGGGAAAAACATCTTTCAGGGACTAAAATGGGATTGCCCAGGGATTGAAAAATTGTGTGAGGTTGGATCTAGTTTTCCAACAAAAATTTAGCAAATATTTCATTGTTCTTGTTCTTCAGTGATGTTAGAGTTTGGTTAGTAAATGATTTAGCTCTCCTAACTGGCACAGGATAAGGACCACTTCAAACTAAAAACTATGAAAAGAGGATGGTATTTACAAAATGATTTATGAGATCTCTGTTGGTACACTAAGACAGCAAAGACTAATGTTAGGAGGTAAATTTTCTGTTCTTCCACCCAGTAGAAGCAAGAGAAGATCTATTTGAGTAAAATGTTTTCAAAAAAGACCTCTCAGTCGTCTTGTTCAGGAGGATAATCGGCCCAAGAGAAAATGTCTGGAGGGAGTTCTCACTGAAGCTACTCCAAAGCCTACTGCTTGTTTTCCACTCTCCTTCCATTCATTAGTTTTAATTACAGACTGGAGTCCTGGACGGGGATTTCAGTGCCACCCAAAAATCTCAGCCTTTGCAACCAGAGCAGAAGCAGCAAGAGCAAGCTGAGCAGGTTTTAATCAGAACTGGTGACTGTGAAATAATTTTTCTCTACAAAACCTCTCTATCCCCTTCCCACTGGAAAACTGCTCATTTTTTCTCTTCTCTCTCTCCTCCTCTTTCCCTATCTCTTTCTCCCTCTGCAGCCTCTGATCTTTATTCATACACTCTAGCAAATACACAGTTCTATTCCAATATGCTTGATATGACACAGTTTTAGCCATTTGAGAATTTTCTGCTTTCAAGATTACAGTACAATAGTTTCTAAAATACACAAAGGAGACAAACAGTGGTTCTCTATTGCTACCAATGAGCAGTGTGCTGGTTAGTGTTATGCCAGTGGCAAGATTTTCACAATGAAGATATTCTGATTCACTTTAAGTTGACTTTACAGATTGCTTTTATTTCATATGCTGGGGGGTTTTTTTTGTTTGCTTGCTTGTTTGTTTGTTTTTCTTCACAGATCTGGCTTAGACCAGGGCACCATCTCTCATGAATACTTCTCCTTAACATCAGATGGCATAGGCAATACACAGGAGTGGAAAGCAAGGAGACAGAGAAGTGGGGAGGTTTTCAGGAATATCTTTTCCTTCACTGAGGCATGATATCTATTTCCTCTTTGCACTTACTGGTTGTTACCAAACTTCTAATGCTACATCTTTGTTCCTTACCTATAGAATATTCAATGGTGTGATATTAAGATTTCACCCCATGAGACTTTGGGATAGTCACTTTAATCCTTAGTGAAAGCAAAGCAAGGCATCTCCTGAGGAAACTAGGTGAAAATTTCACACCACATTTTCTTATCACATTCTGCAGTAATACATATATCACAGAAAGGCTATTTTAGGTACAGATTATTCCATATGTTCCATATTTTGGGTTGTGTATTCCTATCCATTATTTCAAGGTAAAATTGGGAAAGAAAAGGTGGACTTGTAATATTTCTGAGTGATCTTTGTTTTCGGGTATTTGGTGGTTTTTTAGAGATATAAAAAATTCTAATTGGTTTTAGTCTGCTTGGTGTCTGCCCCCCAAAATGAATCATTACCAAAACATATGGCAATTTGATGGCCAATAACATATTCAAGGGAAATTCCCACTGGAATCAACACCTTTAAAATTGACTGCTTCACATTACATCTCTATAGTGTGACAGTATTTAAATAGTGACAAATATATATATACAATAAGTATATACATATGTATACTTAGATACTTAAAAATGTAAGAAGGTTTTATTTTCAAGTGTTATTTTTATGTGCTTTTTAAAACCCATTCTATTAATTGATTTTTTCAGTGCAAAAAAAGTTTTGGGCTCAAATAAGGAATATTTCTTCCTGAAAATTTGATACAACAATAAGAAATACGATTTAAAAAAATTTGTTTAGAAATTCCTTGTGGCTAGTTCTCATTTCTAAAAAAACTATCTAATCTATGGACAAGAGACTTAAAGTCCTAGCTTATCTAAATCCTTCTGCATTACAAGACTTGAAAATTATAACTCGTCTATTTTCAGAAGATACTTCTTATCCACATTTCAAACAAAATGCAGATTTTATTTAAATATTTAAAGAATTTTGCATTTCCAAGGGTTTCTCTCCTAATTTATAATGATCATATCTCCTAGTGAAAGTGGTTACCTTTTTATGTACAGCCAGGAATAACTTAGAATAAATTTTCTGCCTCCATGGACAGAGTTCTATGTGTGCTTCACATAATAAATAACAAGCAAATTGTCCTTGGATAAAGGCATATCTTTAACTGAGATTTAAACATTTTCAAGGAAAAAAAGAAAGCAAAGCAATGATATGTCATTGTTTTCCTCCATGTTTCTATGAACAGGGCTGGTCAGTCCAGGTAATTGATATTAAATCTGTTAATTAAAATTTTAATTAATTCCTAGTTATTTAAGTTGAATCTTTATGTACTGAATCTATATGAGCTGTTGTATGTCATAAAAACTCCATGCACCTACATCTTGGTCAGCTTCAGAAGAAGTAGATTGCATAAAAAGCAAAGCTTGTGCAAGCAAAAATAAATATTTATGAGGTTCTCAGAAATTAATGTTAAGAAAATGGTATAAATTTTATAGCATCAAAATGAACTTAAATAGTCAGAGAACAATTTAGGCTTCCTGCTTCCTCTGCTTAAAAAGACTTTATGACTTCATGGATCATTGTCCTTTGTTGCTACAAGAAGTTGCAAATGTCATTGCCTTCACACACAACACAGTACAGGGAATATTAGCACTGATGGGAAGGAAATACAGGGACATGTGTGGGATGTGAAACTATCATTGTTGCAGACACGTGAGAAACATCCACATTGCTCTTAGACAGGAAAGAGACCATCATTATTGTAGAGTAATCAAAGTGGGAGATTTGAAAGCTGATTGTTAAAGCTCCTTTCACAATTATATATGAAGAGGAGTAAGTGCTCTAGAAATGCTGAATACTTATCTAATATTAATCGTATTGAATATTAAGATTGAATGGTGTGTTTAGAAGTTTGAAAATTATCATTCTTCAATTCTACTGTTGTAGCCATGGCACGGCACATTAGTAAACACAGAAACCCAATCTTTTCTTATAGTTCTTCTAGGTGAAAAACAAAACAACAATAAACAAACCTGCAACAACGTTATCATCTAGTAATTAAATGATGACAGTGTTCCCAAGGGTACACAATTCTTCAGGATACAGGATTTCTGCCAAGAATGCCTTTAGAGGCTTATATAGCTTGATAGGTGTTGTTTGCCCAACTGATGTGGTCTTTCTCTCACTGAACTTGTTTCATTAATTTAATGTGTCAGAATAAATATTTGCTGTGCAATTAACTGGAGATTATTATGGTCTAATGGAACTTCCCCATAGAAACAGATGCTCAACCCTTTAGGTGCATAAAAAGTACATCAGAACCTGGTAAACAGAATGAAGCTGTGGGGAAAATATTGTTAAAGACGTTTAATTGGGGAACAAAATTGATGCACATGTAATAGTTTTTGATTTGCTTAACTGGAGCAGCAAAGACAAAATTAACAGTTACCTTGTGTGCAGATATGATATTTGTCAAAGCCATGCTGGTACAGACAGTAAAATTAACAACACTTTTTATATAAAAATACATGTCCATAGTCTTATATATTTATCTTATATATACAGTATTTTATAAAAGTAAGTATGTCACTATATATTATGATAAATGAAAAGAAAGACACAACTGAAAATTATGGGCTGAAAATCATAGTACTTAATAGCCAATTTTTTTTTGTATGACATAGCAGAATAAATGTATACATTCACTGTATTATCTAGATGCAAGCCACTGGAAAAGGAAGTTTGACTCTTGCTCCGATACATTTAGCCACTGATCAGCTGAGAGATTTGGCACTTTTGGTGATAGTACAATAAAAGGTCATCATTTAAAGGCTATGAAGTTTTAAACTAAAATAAGTAACTAAGTAAATAAAGTAAAAAGTTAGCTAGTTAGTAAGTAATTAAGGGGAAACCTGGGATGGTAGCTTCTCCTAACACTGCATTTCAGAAACAGCACATTTATAAGAAGACTAGTGCAACTTACTCAAAGTGAAAATGCATGAATAAAACTGACCAAGAAAATGTTGAGCAGAAAAATTATAATTAATTCTACCTCTAATATACTTGGATATGTTCAGTCTACATCAAGGTATTTTATGCATTCAGTTAGGACTTACGGTTTACCTTTTAAATTCTACACGCACTGTTTTGCATTTTACATTCGTTCAGGTAGTTATGCTCAGTGTGGATAAACAAGGAGGAACTGTACATCCAATTCAAGCAAAATAAAGCTAGAACAAAGGTAGAATTGAATCATCATAAATATTTCCCTGCAATAGTATGAAACACGAACATTTAAACCATAAATCTATATGCATCTAAATCCAAATCTGTATCTATGTATATAAACAGACATAGATAATGAATATGTGAAAAAAAAAGTGTTTTGAAATACATAATTTCTGAAACTTTTCTAAATGTCCCTATCTTTTTTCAGGTCAGGGACCCTCACAGAAAGTTCCTTGAGAATCTCTAGATCCAGCAACATATCGTCCTTACCATAGAAAGACAGTTCAAACATCATAGTATAATGCAGCCAGAAAAGAGATACAAAAGTACCTATTCCATAATTCTTGAGAATTGCTTTTGTCTGAAGACTCCCTTGTTAGTTCTGTAGGGGCTGTTAAAATGCCAAGCTGTGTTAAAATATCAAACTTATTAGGTCAAGATCGGAACATCAGAGGTCACATAATTCATAAAGCAATTTAGAGCTGTCGGTTTTCCTCTCTCTGTTTAAAACTTCTGATAATCTTGCAGCAAGACCTAGTTTCCAGTTCTAAGTGCTTATAACCCTTTGTTCTTGGTTCTTTTTCAGTGAGGCCCTGCTGCTCACCTGCTGTGGCATTGAAGCAACATGCATGCCTCAGGGTGCATGTCAAGACCCTCCTGGGGAGCAGCTCCTTTCCTGGCATTAGCCTGTTTAAATCTCAGTCCTGAACTGAGGGCAGCTGCAGGATGAAGGCTGGCTTTCAGCTACACAGAAAGTGAGAGGTGACAAAACAATGAAATCATCCCTCAAAACTGAATTTTGAGGTAAGAGATCCTCCAGACCTAGAGGTGGGTAACAATAACCCTGCCAGGGTTTTATTGTCGCTGGGAGTGCCCATTCATTTTTGTTGATGTTTCTTAAACAAATTACCTGAGCACAGGGTAAGGTCCAGCAGTGAGCAGGAAAGTCATTGATTCCTGGGTTAGATCTCTGTGGACGCACAAAAAGCCACACACACCGATTCATTCACCCTGACATTAAAATAAAGCAGTAACATCTCTCTATAGTTTCTCCACAATCAGAATCTCACCCTGAAGTGCCTTGCAGAGCAAACAGCAGCCTCACAGGGAAGCTCCATTATGCAGATGATGTAGCAGAGGTACAAGGATGTGCAGATCTTAGAGGGCACCTGTGTCTGAAACTGTTCTTGCCAAAAAGGAGAAACAGGAGATAAATTTGCCATGGTATTTGGCACAAAATATTACAGTTTATAACTGATAACTGAACATCTTCACTGATAAAAGAGCTATTAGATAAATTAGAGCAGACATTATATAGATGTTAAGAAACATAACATAATTCCTCTTATAATAGTATTCTGCCACATGACACATTGAAAGCCTTGTGATGTTAGTCATTATGATGAAGTAGCCACAAAACCAATGCTGCCACTTAGGAAAAGAGAAATTCTTCTCCCTGGCTTTTTAAAAGAGCCTGTCCTGCCAACCATAAAAACAATTAGCTTAGTGAAAGGATCGAAAGAAGGCTGCCTCATTTAAGGCCCCATGAACATTGTGGGTACTTTGGTTAGCTGTGTGTTACTTTTGAGGGTTTCCCAGACAGGTCTATTTGCTTTCTGTTTACATTCGTTGCCACTGGGAACTATGTACCTCTCATCTCGCAACTGCTACCAGTAATAAAACAACAAAGCTGGGGGCAGGCTGTCAACTAAATAAGGCAGTAACAATTCTCATTAGAAAACTCTAGGGCAGTTGTGGTGATGATCAAGAAGATAAGAACTATTAATATAAAATTAGCATAAAATCCTTGACCGTTATTTATAACTAATGACAATAACATTACACCGAAAAGGGTGATGGGCAGAGGGTAGAAGGGTGAACTGAAATTATGGGAAGTGCATATTTCTTCAAAAGGCAGCTTTCTGGAAATTTTTTGCCGCCTTCTGAGTAGCTCTGGCAAGTCACCCTCATAAAACTCCTTGCACTGAAAAGAAGCTTGTCTGAAGACATACCACATTTTGGCCAACTGACCCTGCCTTTCTAGCTCTGAAAGCCAAATCACAGATCTCTAATGAAACATAAGACTGCATACCTAACTATATCTGAAAAATCTGTTAACGCTTTTCCAGTTTCATCACTGTATATAGAAAGAAGGAAAACATAAAAAGATGCTTGAACACATTAAGCTTACCCTTATTACACTGCACAGACACAGACATAAAACTCAATTTGCTACTCCTTTCTTCAGCAGTGGGCTCAGGTAATTTCAAAATTTCCCATCACCCTCCATCATGCATGACAAACTTTACAATCTCCTCACTTCATTCTTCTTCTACTTCTCTTTTTCTAACTTATTTCTTCCCTTTCCCTCTTCTCTCTACCTCTGCCTGTGTCCCCTCTCCCTCTCTCTCCCTCATCTCCTACTTCCTTTACCTTTATCTCCATAGACAAACAGAATTTCTGAAGACAAGATCAGAAAAATAAAGTAGGAGTTTATCACATAGAAATAATTTTTCGCAGTTTAATTAAGCTTTCATTTTTTCAGCGTACATGCATCCACAATGAACTCTGAAAGTTAAGAATCTGGGGCCACAAACACCTTTTAACATTAAGTGATACAATCATGTGGCAGGAAAAATATTCAAGATTTTGTCATTCAGAAGTCACTAAATCCATCTGTATTTACTATGCCTCTGACCCATTTTTTTTTAATATGAAAATCGTAATGCCTCCTTGACGCTTTAACATACCTCCCATCAAATGATGCTGGGGCTTATACTATTTGACCAGAAAGCAGTAGTTTCATCCTGAGACTAGCTGTTGTGGTTATCGTTCTCCTGATAAAGATTTTTGGACAAATGCTTAAAGAAAACAATTATGAACAGTATCTGCAAATTGACTTCTAAATGCATAAACCAAACAGAAAGATAGTTTGGTGAATCACTTGTTATTTATCATCTTATATTTTCATTAGGAGACCCTTCCACACTGAGCTAACAACAGAACTTAAACAAGCTTTGTTTTATGTCAACAAGCTTGTACTGATGGTGATGGATGCTGATCTGACCTCTACTTATTAGGATCTGACAGCTGAATTAGATACCTTCTGCCACCCTTTAGGGATCTCACCTGAGAGTGACGTTACTGATGCTTCGTGATGGCCAATCACTGCCATTTAAACAATACTTATGGTTCAGCAAATGAGGCAGAATGTGAATGAACAAATCCTTCAGCTTCTACACCTGCTGCAGAAAACTTGGCTCCTAACCTCACTGGCTGTATAAAGTAAAAGTTCCTAAAATTCCTCATATTTCTCACGTGAGAAGAATATTTAATCCAAGTGTCAGATACAAAAATCAAACTGTTTCATTTACCACTACAGCAACAAATTAAAGTACTATGACTGTAAAATAACAGCTTTTAAGAATTTCCTGTAACTTCTGTAAGTAACTTCCTAAATGTACCAACCTTTTCTCTTACCTTCAGTGCTCTGTCTTACAACATGGACATCTACTTTCTTACTCTTTCTTCTTTACTGATATAAGTAAATGGGCATTTCTTAAATAGAGTCCCTGCAGCACTCAGCAATGTTCATGGGGAGTTTAAACATTCCAATTTAACTGTTGTGTTAACAGATTTAAACTTCCCGGTCTTGTAATTGCTAATTTAACATTCTCCTCCCAGCCCACAGAAATAAAACCAACACAAAAATAAAACCAATGAAAAACAAACAAAACTGTACAATAATCCAAAACAAAAAACCTACATAAAACCAACCAACCAAGAAAAAAAAAAAAAAGGAAATTTTTCATTGCTAAAAGACTCAGTGACAGTGTTGGGGCTGCTGGAGCATCGGCCCTTTTGAAAAGCCAGACTTAGCCTACTTCTACCTGACCACCTTGACAACCGTTCAAGTAGAGGCTACCCACAATCTTCAGATGTCTTTGTAACACTAAAGTGACAGCACACCAAGAAGATGAAAATGTTTCTCTCTGCCATTGTATAGGTAAATGAGAGGATGCAGTTGCTGGTCTGACACCCCTAGAAATCTATAGAATGAAAACAGAAAACAAAATTATTACTCCTCCAACTTTACAGAAGGTACATTGAGACTCCAAAGTTTAAATGGTTCAGTAAAGATTATGTACTGATTTGTGCCTTAGTTATTTGCTTATGATGAAATGTTTCTATATACGCTCCACGGCGAGTTATCCGCATTTCTACAATACAAATCTGATTAAATGAACAAAGATAAAATTAGATGTTTCGATAAGTGTAAGCCTCTAGATCTATTTCAACATATATGGTAAATAAAAACAAATTAAACAATGCAATGTGCTTATCATAATCTTGTCTTGGCATGACTTTGTGATGCTGTATCCCGTATCACCTGCTCCGTGCCAGACGTGAATCCTGTGCCTTGAAGCTGGGTCCAGGAGAGCGAGGAGAGAAGGCAGGCGAATTGTTCAGCATGGTTTGTGTCCAACCGGCTTGTGACACACAGTCCCCGGCGGACTCACCGCTGCAGAGCCAAGGGAGTGTCTTTCTGCTCTTCCCCAGCTCTTGGCTCAGTTTCTCAGGAAACAGACGGAGAGCTGCATTCTCTTGCTTTTTAGCTAGCTTCTTGTTCGTTAGCTGAAGCGAGGAGTTTTCCTGGAGCTGTGGCTTCCTCTTTTTTCTGGAACTGTTCAGCCTTGCTGCAGTCCGGAACACCATCACCGGGAGGCCCCACGCTGTGACCCGGAGAGAGCAGAGCCACAACTACAGAAAGGACTCTGGATTCACCAGGTGTTGTCCACAGCGAGAGGTTTCATTATGTAAAATTATTCATTCTCTTGTGCCTGCGTGCACCCTGCTTGTTAAATAAACACCTTTTTTTCCACTTTCCTCCAAGAAAATTATTTCCAAACTGGGGTGGGGGAGGGGCTGCTGAAACCTGCCTTCTGTTAGAGGACGTTCATCTCAGGACGTTTCCTCCTAATTTGTCTCAAACCGAGACAAATCTAAACATGGTATAGGTGACAGAACTAGCTGAAAATGTGAATTGAAGTTGCATATTATTAATATTTGGTTTGTTTATGTTTTCAAAAATCAGTATAATTAAAAAGCTAATGATGTAAGAGACCAGAATAAGAGAACTACATGCAATTCCATTATTTTTCCCACATTTGATTGCTCAAACAGGACATAATGATCATATACAAAGTACAAAATGGAATTGAAATAGAGGGGAAAGATGAGGGAAACAGAAATGATAGGTTGTCTACATTCATCTTTCCCAACCTCGTCAATCATCCTTCACATGATTACCTTGCTTCCTATTGAATAGATTACTCTATTATTAAATGTTATTGAAAAGAATTTGAATAATGCTCAAACTTCCTTTTCAAAAGCAGGATTTGAAAACATCAGAAGAATCTTTGCTTTATCTTCTGAAGGATAAAGAAAAAAAACAGATGCTGACAGTTACTTCTTCCTTCCAGATTCACCCACTGTGACTACCCTCAAAGGCTCAAAAATTGTATCAACTCTGATTCTGAAACTGTCTGCCTAATCTAAAATTAGCCAGTATCACATAACAGAGTCTTGGATATTCAGATTTCTGGTGGATGGAAACCCCACTAGATTAGCAGTAGAAAGCATCTGTTTTCCTGTGGGTTTTTCCTAGCCTTTTAAAAAAAACAAACCAAAACTATGCTACGAGACCAAATTAAAAAGAGAAAGTTTCATCTCTCCAGTCACTATCAGTGGTTTAACATGCATAGCATTTTCACTGTTTCCATTTGGCAGTGTAACACATAAAACAATTGCTGTATAACGTAACAACCAACTATTTCACAGTTCAATCTCATGTGTGTGTAAGAATCTGAATTACCACTCTTGCTGTCCCATCTGTTTCTCTGATTGCTGCTGGCTTCTCCACAGGGATAGAAAACAGTCACTTAGTTGCCTCGTTGTTGACACCTGTGGTTGTTGTTGGCTGAGTACAAATACGCTGGACTGCTGAAAAAAGCCATACTGTCTTTAAGGTCCTTACTCTTAGATGGTCATTAATTGCTGGATGAATGTAAAAGGTGGCCAGCACTGTGAACTCTAGTTAAATTTATTAAAGTAAGAGACAAAGGTGGGCTGGGGGTTGGAAGTAGATGATCTCTAAGGTCTCCTCCAGCTCTAACCATTCTACAATTCTATAATATTGTATATTATATATCTCTGTATATCACCCTGCCAATATAAAAAATATTTTTAGGAATCAGAGCCTTTATTCTCATACAGTAAAGCAATCCTCAGCAGGGATTTAGTTTGTGCATCTGTAAAGAACATTAACAATTTTTACAGGAAACATTCTGTCTGGGAGCTGTAGACTGGGGATCACTAATCTAAAGATATGTAAATACATTTTGTGTTTTTACATTTATCTTTAGGATGATGTCTTCCTCTTTTTCAAACTTTAACATTTCCTTCCTCCATCTCCCCTCCCCTCCATTTCCCCCTCCATCTCTGAGTTCTCTATTTCCATGCATGAACTATACTTTTTGTAGAGATAGAAGTTCATGGCTTGATATATAAGTGGTAGAATATCTAAATACTGTGATAATGTGAGTGGTCTTTGAAGGGCACTAACACAGTTCTTTCTAAGTTGGAGTGGTTGTGTTGTTCTGTACTTGTCCATCAACACCGACATAAGCACTAGAGGAACTATCAATACTTCAAGGAGCAGAGTCATATTTCAGACTTACATCTTGCACCTTGAGTATTTTTTTAAGTTAATGGCAATTTAAAAGATTATTAAGACTTTTAGGGAATGCTAGGTAATGAAATTAATGCTTTCTTGAAAGGGGAAAATTATCAGATTCTTTCAAAGGAATTGCTCCAAAGAGAGTGAATATGTCTCAAGGTGAAACTGATGTACAGAAAGATCTCAGTATTTATTCTTCCTGTCAACAAATGAAGAACACATACAATAGGCTTGATAAGTGTGTTGCATACTTTTGATATGAGAAAGCACCTGTTGACTTGAGAGTGAACAGAGCTACTTCTGAGAAGGCTTCATCTTTTCTGTTTGAAGTTTCAAAGGATCGTTCTGATAAAAATTTATTTTTTTATCTTATGTAAGGATTGACTTATATCTGGCTTAGTCTCTTCTCTGGCCAGTGAAATGTAAGGGCATCTACTCCAGAATTTTCATGGTGGTGTCAGCATTCATGAGACTGAGAGACTCTTACAAGGACTATCACACACTTATCCAAGGAAAAGGTAACAGCTGGGCACGTGAAACTCAGTCCACATAACTTCACTATACAGTTGATAGGGTAGATGGTTCAAAACATAATGCAAGGTGAAGATTTCTCTGGGAGTGTGTGGTTGCCAGTAACATCAATTTACGTGACAATTATATCATCATTGTGCAAACAGGATGTGCAAGAAGGTATTTTTCTTCTTGTTTTCTGTGTGACAGTATCCTATCACCTGAACATGATAACTTATCTCAAGAGGTATTCTCGTTGGTTTTCTGGGACTCTTGTGTTTATAGTTTTGAGACTGTCTTATCACAGGGCACCCTAAATGTGGTTACATCTCAAGCGAGCTTAGAAACCAAAGCTAATATAAAAATCCATGGCTTTTTTACTGAATTGATTTCTCAGAGGGAATATATAACATGGAAATGTTGTGCTTTGCATTAGCAGCCTTGAGATTTCTGCGTGGACTTTAAAGGTTTTATATCGATCTATAAAAACCAAAATAATTTGGTTTCTGGCTATTTGATAAACTGATTGTCTTCTCTGGTGCATCAGCAGACAGTGAAAAGAACTGCAGTAAACTTTCTGCAATTTAACAGGGTAAATTATACTTCCAGATCAGGGGATCTCCACTTTAAATGCAGATGAGACCCAAGGGAATGAAGATGGAGAAAAAAACAACAAAGGAAGGGTGTTTCGACTCTGTAATAGCTTGATTTTTACTGTGTTCTAATGCTTTGTGAAATGCAAAATTTCACCTTGGAAGCTGAGGAAACACTGTAGCTTTCATTTCTTAAGCAAGTGCTGTAAAACATCAGGAAAAGACATGTTCATTACAGATTTTTTGAGACAGTTCAGAGCTGACAACGCACATTAAGAATCCTCTGAACACATATGAAGGATTGGGTCTATACATGCCGTCCTAGCAGATCATATATGATTAGTGAAACTATGGAATTATCACTTTCAGGTGTCTCCAGGATCAGAATGTTGAACCACTATGTCAGTTATGGCAGAAATATTTTGATTCATGCAGCCTGATAGAATTTAGTCCTGCAAGCCAGCTTGAGTGGTTTGTTAAAGATTTAACAGCTGTTTTGGATCTCTCTGTGCTGGATCAAGAAAAGAAGCCCCAGGAAGACTAAGTAATCTCAATATATTGGAGACTCTTATGAGCTGGTCATGAAGTGACCTGAAGTGTCTCACAGAATCCCCTCACAGCATCTGCAGTGACTGTGATGGCTGCTCAAATACCCCTTACGCATGCAGGCAGATAAATGCAGGTGTTTTAGTCTACACTTATTCCATGCCTATTCAGAGAATGTGGAAGCCTCTAGAATGTGGAATCATGCTTCATATAGAGGGAAAAGCATGTAGATATGTCCACAGAGAGAAATGAACTGGTGACAGGTTCTACATTGCTCTGTGTGGAAAGTATAATCTTCTTTATCTCCAGCTTTTATTAAAACCAGCAGCTAAGAGTCCACCCAGTAATGTTCATTAACAGTCAGTTTTTTTACTTGCATAACATTTATTTTTAAAATTGAATCAAGCTATTTTCTTCTGAAGATCTTTGTTTTTAATTTAGAAGTAACACATAACAATCCTGGGGTAGCTGACTTCAGAAACAACTTACTCTAATTTCCAAGCTGCAGATCCACTACTGGCATGCACTGTTGGCATCTCTATCCATACCTGCTTCTCATAGAATGGTCTGGGCAGGAAGGGACCAGAGATCATCTAGTTCCAACCCCCCTGCCATTGACAGGGACACCTTTCACTAGACCAGGCTGCTCAAAGCTCTATCCAACCCAGCCTGAAACACTTCCAGGGATGGAACAACTTACTGAAGGGAAAACTGCATAAATTTGGTTTCCAGATTTCAAATGATTAATGGCAGTTTTAATTCATAGTGGTTAGTAAAGAGATGTATACACATGGTAAATATTCTGGTGTCGATGGCATACCCTCTCTTGGCTATAAAAATTAGGAACTGCTAAATAATTAAAATAAGTTTGTAAATTTGGTCAAATAAGACTACATGATCTTCTATATTTCATCTGTGTTTTCATCCATTTTCTTTCCCAGTTGGGAATGTAGGGTACCATTAGAGTATTTGCTTTTCCTTTCTGAATTTAATTTATACTCCTGTAGTTATCTGTTTTTCATTAGAAAGGATTGTGCAGTGACTTTAACTTCCTACTCGGACAGACAATGCAGTGTTATGGAGACACCCAGCAGGAGCTTACATCCTTGGCTTTAACTGGAGAGCCTGCAGGATTTCTCTGAAGTTTTCAGTACCAGTCACTGGTCATGAAGCAGCTTTGGAGTCAGGTAGGTTCTCTCAGTCTGTGCTATTGCTGCAACTCTCTCTCACCTTGTACACCTGAAAACACAGAGAAAACACAGATAAATCCTGAGGTCATACACACTCAGCAGCAACAAATCACATCCTCCATCGTCAGACAGTGCTGGATCCATGACAGCTGTGTCATGCTTGCCTCATCTTTCTCAAAGGTCTTCAGCCTTACCAGAACTGCTATTCCAGAGGTCTGCTGTTTTTCACCATTAGGAAGATTTTATTGTGTTTGCCTGCTTTGTTGGACTAACAAATAAACCTAAACTATAAACTGAATGCAAGTTATGCTGCTTGTTTAACACATGCTAAGGAGATTCCTATTTTAAGTTGTTCTGTATTGTAAAGTAGCTGTTTTGGGGTAGTTGTCAAACCATAAGGCACTGTTTTATTTCATACAGCCACATCCACCTCCACTTTTAAAGGCTTCATAAAATGCTTGATTGCTTCTCACAGACAAATACCTCCAAATGAGGGCTGGTAAAGGATATTACAGTCTGAGACTGATTCATCCCTCATGTCTTGTTATCCTTTTTCAGTACTTCAGCTGGAAATTAGCACATTTATTTTCTCATCTCTTGGTGATACTGTTATCGAAACAAATGATATACTTTTTTTTTCATTTAGCCGCTACATAACCATGCCACTCCTCCAGACTGCAACCACAGAGCAGTGAGGCAGCCACTCAGTTACATTCTCAACTGTCACATGAGTGATAGTGTAAAATAATGCTGATAATGGAGGAGCTACAGTCTATTCATTACATAAATCCATGTTTTTCTCCATTCCTGTGGGAGGACAATAATCAGGTGGAATTAAGGCCTTTTTAGTATATATCAACTTTTTTATAAGCCTATATCTAATCCTTATTTCAGCAGAAAATTGAAAATATACTTTTCATGTAATCAGACTTAAATTTCTAAATTCCATGGAATTACACTTGAAGCTGGAATAAGAAACCACACAGGACTGACATGACAGAAAATCTAAATGTGATTGTATTTATATGTTGGTATCTCTTTAATATCATCATAGACCCAATTCTTATTTCCATCATCATGAGATGGTCCTGAAATAGATCTACACATTGATACTCTGATCCTTAGGTATCTCAAAGTTATGCACTTCTTTTTAAGATTTATAATGTCACTGCCCATTTCATAACTTGTCAGAAGTTTCAAACCTTAAAATTTTCTCTGACATCCATTTAATGCACAAGGAAAATATAAAATATTTAAAGATTAATATATCTACTGTGCTAGAGACTAAAGGCACTTTTTATTCAAGGGCATTTTAATAGTTGCTATTCTGTGCCATAAAAGAGCATTTTTAATTTTAATTTTCATCTTATTTAAACTCTTCATTATTTCAAATCTGTCATCATGTTTTCTCAGCCCCAAGTTTCACTTGCATAGCTAAGTACAAAAGTCATCTGATTTCTCTTCTTGAAAGTGCTTATGCCACATGCTTATCATTCCTATGGGACACAGCTTCTTCTCAAACATCTTTAATGAACAGAAAAATAATTAAGCATGAGCTTGTCCATAAGTATGAACATAGATCTTAGTGAGCCAAACCTCTAGGCTATGGCAGGATTTCAGCTCATTAGTAATTTTCTCTAGTATTTTAGAAAGATAATACCTACTTTTTGCCTTGTGTACCAGTAACACAGAAACTTCAAGCAATTAAAATAGAAATTTTTAATGGTTTAGTTAGTCACAACTGTAGGCAAGCTTTTCTGTTTTCTGAATATTCAGCCAATAAACTGACGTTCATTTTTAGCCTGCAGTCCTACTCAGTAGTATAGTTCAGCACTATTGCAATTACATGTTATTACATGTTAAACTTTGTCAGGACCAAATTCATTGAATCAAAATACTTAAATAAACACTGAGTTAGAGTTTAAAATAACTTCATTGCTATATCATTAATGAAATTAATTTTCAGGAAAAAACAAACAAAAACCCCCCCCACCCTGTTTGTTCTGATACTGAATAGGTGCTTAAATGCACACGTGTATCCCAGACTAGCTTCATTAATTTATTTATGCTTGTCTTTGATCAGTTTTCTCTTCTATTCAAGTCAGTATCTCAAAGGGCTTTTATCACTGCTTTTCAAAACATTATAGATAAAATAGAGTGTTGTCTAAGGAGTTAGTATCTAGTAACAGGAAATTTGCTGGTTTGCACTTTTTTTGTTTCTCTATTTAACCTGGTTAGTTTTGGATACAATGAATAAGAAGCACATCCAATTAGATATTCTTATATTCAAATGTTGGTAAAAATAATTAAATACATGTGTTTATCTGCTGATAACAAAATGAGGTAACACAATTAGGTTTTTTTTTTCCCTGGGATGTACCTTTGAATGAACGCAAATTAAAAGAATGGAATTCTTTAATACATAAGTACAAGTTATTATTAGAGTATACAATCAGTGATTGAAGATCGGTTTAACAAAAAACTTCTCAAAGTTATCACTGAGGACACATCCTTAAATAGCATCTACTGGAAAGCTGCAGGGTTTGATTGTAGCCTTAATTTTATTTAAGGAAAGTGTGATATTCCTGTACCACATAAGAAAGGAGTGATTCTAAAAAGATACATTTCAAATAGAAAATCAGTTGACAGGGAATTCCCAGTAGGACTGTGGAGGAATATTCTTGTATCTATAAACAAGATGGAGGGACGAAAGAATAGAAATGAGATTTTTAACTGTGAATAAAGGGGTTTTAAAGGAGTCCAGCTTTAAATCACAACAGTTGCAAGTAATTTTGTAATTTCTTTTTTGAAAAATACTATCAGAAAATTATCCTATATAATGTATAAGTATCACCTTAAGAAAAAGGGGGAGGAGAGCTACTAAAGGGCTACAGAGGAGATGCAAAGCTGTTTCAGTGATGAGAAGCTGAAGGCAGAGCTCAGAATACAAATTAAGGCACAGCCATTAATGGTGACAGTGATTAGTCATTGCAGCAGCTGACCATTCAGTGTGTTGACTCTCTGTCTCTCACAGCCTTCAGATGAAAACTGGATATTCCCATGGAGCTTTTCTCAGTCAAAACCAAACGTTTAATCTGTAGGCAGTGAGGCTGGGTAACAAGTTTTAAGTAAGCCAAGGAGTAACTTTTTTGGAGGAAATTTAATAAACTGTAGAAGATGCTACAAGGACATTAACTATCCTAGTGGGCTCCTGCCAATTCTGAAGGTATCTGTTAGGAGGTTAAATACATTGCCCTCTTTGCCATCTTATAGTTTTTGGCAGCTAATGTTCACATGTCCTCGACTGCAGGGTGGTAATCAGACACTCAGTATCGTTTCAGCAAAAAGAAGTAATGCTTCCTCTGAATCATTCCTGTAGTACGTATTACTTCTCTAATTGGATCAATACTGGATAAAGAAAAGTCATCTTCATCCATGTGGTGTTTAAGGCACAAGCGGAACTTTGAGGAAAAGCATCAGATTTAGGTGTCTACTGCAAACTTTGCTGTACTATACTGTACTGCTCCCAACCTTTGACAGTTTTAGTTGGTTTTTTTTTTTGAGATAGGCAGCTTTGACAAAATCTGCTATACAAAACCAATCCTACTTCTGGTCATTGAAGAAAATTCTCAGAATGGAAAAATAATCCCAGTGGAGTTAAATTTGAAACTATATTAGAAGCTATGACCAAGATGTCTGATGGTGCAAAAGGGAAATAGTTACAGTGAATGAAACCACAAGAACCTCCCCTTAAAAACAAGATTAAAAACATGTTTTCAACAGAGCTTGAATTTACTTTTCAACTACTTGCTGATAGCTGTGTTATCAGTAGTCTCAGCCGAGGTTTTAAAATCTCTGCATTAGCAATCCCAAGAAAATGATACAATTTGGTATATTAATTATGACAATTTACTTAACTCACTTTGGTAAGTAGGGAATTTTTGTCTTTGTTTATTTATTTTAGCCCAGAATTCACCAAACCCTAACTGTTTGAGGAAGGGAATGCTAATTTAATAATCAAGGATGGAAGTGTCATTTGCTCAGTTTTATTCCTTAAACTCTTCAAGCTGCTTTTTTATGGAGGAAAGCAAAAATTAAGGGGAAAAAAGTATATAAATACTTAAAAGAGTAGATAGAAATTAAAAGTGCATCTGACACAAACTTTTAAATTATATCTGAATAAAAAAAAAAACCCATGGGCTCATATCTATGTTGGTATTTTTATGATTAGTTGAACTGGACAATATATTATTTCAGTACTTTTATAAAACTGTGTCTTGGAGAACTTTTAAAAGTGTTACACCAAAGAACTTAAAAGAAAAAAAAATTATTTGGGACTATTTTTTTTATAGCCTGATAAAAATGCAAAGGATATTTCAGATATGAACCATCTCTTTCCCTTCACAAAGTTATCTACCTCACCTTGATTCAACTGAGGTGAGACTGGTTTTCTATGGGTAGTGAAATATTGCTATTGATGTGCTATAATGATGTTTTAAGATACTTATTTTTCACCCAAATTAAAAGTGAGGCCCAGAAACTCTTCTGGATTATTACCCAGAAACTCTTCTGGATTATTACCATTTTAAAAGGTGTTTCATAATAGCTTTCAGGAATCTCTTTCAATAAAGACCAGTAGTTTCTTAAAATTCATTTCTTAGTATGTATGTTCAAATTACATGCTTTTTCAAGGGCATGTCATGATGGGACAAGGGGTGATGCTTTTAAACTGAAAGAGGTAAGGTTTAGACTGAATATTAAAAAGAAATATTTAACTGTGATGGCAGTGGAACACCGGAACAGGTTGTCCAGAGAAGCTGTGGCTGCCCCATCCCCGGAAGCATTCACAGCCAGGTTGGATGGGGCTTTGAGCAACCTGAAGTAGTGGAAGGTGTCCCTGGCCATGGCAGGAGGTTGGAACCAGATGAATTTTAAGGTGCCTTCCAACCCAAATCATTCTGTGATACTATGAAATGACGAAAAGACTGAAAAGAATGACTATATAAAACCAGAAGCAACCAGATATTTTAAAAATCTTATTATTTTGTTCTTATATATTTAAACAAAGGTTTGTCTGCTCTTAGTAATGATTTTCCAATTTCTTATACTCCATATAAAAATGCATATGCAACCCTTAACAGAAAAACCTGTTTCATTTGAACATAATTTTACAAATACAAGGACATTTGCAATGGAAATCTTCTCACAAGAGAAGCAAAACTATTGTTTGCTTCACTCGAGTGCACCTTTCACAGTACGTGCCTGAGGCTGTGGCTCTCTGTACATCCGTGTATCAGCCACACCCATGAACTCCTCTGGCCAGGACCACCCTCTGACGAGAGCATTCCCCTGTTTACTTGCATGTGCTTTGTTTACACCCCACAGCCAGCAGAAGGCCAGAGCTGTCAGTCATGCAATACCCTGAAGATGCCAGCGTGCTCCCCAACTCCACGGTGTGGATGCTGTGCGTGTTTGAGTACCCCAGTGATGAGAACGAGGAGCCAGTTGTGTACTGGAGGAAAGGTCCTCACTGCCACAACCAGCAGAGTCTCCAGTCGAGCCCCAGCATGGGTGGGCCACAGGTGCATATTTCAAAAACATCCTCAGGGGATTCTCCAATTTAAAACTGAGCAACGTTGACCAGAACACCAGTAACTCCTATTTCTGTGATGTGATGCTAACAGGGAAAATCCAGGGCAAATGTGGAAATGGCACCAAACTGACTGTGCATGGTAAGGAGGATTTGAGAGTGACAGAAAGGGGAGTGACAGAAGAGAGACTTAATGTATGAAAGGTGAAATAAGTTTTCCTTCAGCCTTACTGCTTTCTCTCCCACTGCTTGTGTCTGCCAGGAGAAGGGTATGAAGGAGCAGTGTACAGTGATATGAGTAGGGGAGGGTAGGCACAGCTTTTGTTTGGTGCTACCTATTTATACAGCTGGACAGACTTCTCAGAGACAGTGAGCTTCTGTGGATCTAAACCAATTCATTGTGCTGTAGAACGTTGACTATATATTTTATAAAATTCTAAATATTTATGTATCAAAATATATGGCATCTGAATTTATGTATTAATTTTAATACTTTTTCTTAATCTCCTCCACAAACATTTGCTGAGTCTTTATGCCAAACTTAAAAACACCCAAACCAAGCCCCTGATAACCATTTTTATAATTTCCTTCAGTCTTTATAAACAAATGGTCTCTTGAAAAATGCAGTTTGTGCTTTCTCTTCCAGTTTGTCAAAAGATGTACAGTAAATTCACACAGCAGTGTGAGCTTTTTTAGAAAGCGTACACAGAAGTAAGGATATGTGGAAGCAGAGTTTTCTTTCCATTTGCTGGCAAAATGTTTTTCCAATAATTTATAATTTTTCCCTGTCTTCTGATTATGAATTGAATTTCCAGAATTCTGCCTAGCATATGGCCTCAGTGACTGAGATACATTATTTCACGAGCCAAATTTTCTTCATGTGAACTTTCGAGAAAATCAGGTTAGCAAGTGTTAAAATGCCACAAAGCAGTTCTCTCATTCCAGATTTCACATTGTATTTAACAATTGTCCAAAATTTTTTCAGAGTCCCTAAAAAACCACAGAGATCAAGGAAATTCTACTGACAATTACACTATAAGCATATGTTTGTTTTAGCCTGAAAAAAAGGAAGAAAAAGTCAAGACTTGGTAAGATAATCATCATTTACATTGCTTTTTCTACATAACAGATGTTTTCAGATATACCACTTCTACTAAATAGAGAATCTTATTTACTTTCCATTGCATAAGTAATTTACAACAGGTTCAAAAATCTCATGTCCGGAGTAAAAAGATGAGATCTCTCTTGAGAAGATTTAATCCTGAAAACACAGTAAAAGAAAATGTGATGAAAACAAAGACAACTGTGCTTTTTGGTCAATTCTCACTAATTTTTCAAATGAAATCTTATCAGAAAAGCTGATTTTTTCTATTAAGGAAGCCATGATAATTTCTACTCAAATAATTATTTTCCTTCTCTTTGTTCCAGATTTGAAATGCAAAGACTGTACAACATCGGATGAGATCTCGTGGGGTTGGTTTCTTCTTGGATGCACCACCTTTGTCACCACAGTTATCATAGCTTTTGGTGTAAGTAATAACTTCAAAAACAAATAATACAAACCTAAAGATGGATAGCGTCCTCTGATGGAAAGAAACAATAAGCAAATTAGCCTGAATGTCTACCTGTGATTAAGTAAACAGTCCTCCTATTTTCTGTTAACTAAAGAATTAGAGGTATACCCCCCACTCTGTTTTGAGGGCATGGACATGAAAAAAAAAAAAGGAAGCCATGATGTACAGACTAATTACAAGGGGTTTTTTCTGAGCTGGCTGAAAACAGGGAAGCTATTTTCTGTGTTGCTGGCTGATCTCATTACTTTTACCTGGAAACAAAAAAGAAAAGAAAAGCCTTAAGTGATTAGTAGTTTGAAACACATCCTGCTTGTTTCATGCTTCTGGGCACCAGCTCCTAATTTCATGAGCTCCTCTGGACACACATCACTCTCTGCACAGTTTTTATCTTACTCATGTTGTCTCCAGCCAAGCAGTTGTACCAGGGCTTTTTGCCTGCCCCCACCCACTAGTTGGTTTGGACCACTGCTGGACATTCACCTGGTCAGCAGTGCAGCATCCTGACCCTGCAGCTGAAATACTCAGAAATACTTTTGCAAGAAAACAAGAAAACATTCATTTGTATACAAAAATGTCTAAACCTAGGGTGAGTTCATATGCTTCCCATTGTATTTTAAAAATCCTTTACTCTTTCCTAGTTGGAGTTCAGTTCCCCACTTCAGGAAAAGGTTCATAATCATTTTAATCAAGTTCTTTTTTTGGAACCAAATCCTAAAAAGCCTAAAAATGAATAGCTCTACTTTGGTCCTACTTGGTAATATCCTTCATGTAAATGAAACCATTTGGAAGCAAACAAACCTGTGTTGAAGCCACCTGAGCTATGCCATAACTTGAGGCAAATGAGCATCACACAAGTCCTTGAAAGCATGGATGACATCACACTCCTGCCTGACCCTCAACAGTACAATGTGCTCTACTTACGTTTACATGGTCTGTACCTGGAAGTGTAATTCCAAATCATAATTTATATGAGACCTCAAAAACGCCTTCTGCTTCACCAATACCTCTCCTCAAAGTTACTATAGTAGAGTCCCTTAAAAGTTAAAAAACGTGCTAAATCGGATCAAGAGGGAGTAGGTACCAAACTTACACAGGCTTAGGAGAACAAAACTCAGCTCTGGAGGAATCAACATGGTTTTAAACCAATAGCTCTTCTAACTCTAGAGAGATGGATCTTTCAGAGAGCCAAATCCTGACTGAAAGACAGGGTTTCCTTCACTGTTCTGTCTTTCTCAGCTTGTGCTGCTTAAAGGTACTGCTATTTCAGTGTTACTGAATCTGGTATTATGGCAACCATTCTCTGCTGATACTGCCAGACAGTCAAGAACTTCTCAGCACCAGTAACATAAGTTACAAGAATTACAAAGATATTTACGGTATCTGATTGCCTTTCTAGGTCAAGGTTTGGGTTTTGTTTTCTTTAACAACCAGTTGTTAAGTACTGTTACCTCAAAGCCACAACAAAACAAGAAATGTTCACAGAACTCAGGCAGTAGGAGACAAGATATGAGTATTGAGTGGCATAGTGAACTCATGACAGAGAGAGATGTGGTAAAGAGTCAAACCTTGCTACAATACAACAGCAGCACAAGCCTGACAGAGGTCGTATTGCATCTGAATATACAAGGTGAGCCATCCAAGTGTCTCCTAAAATTAATCACTGTGGGCACAATTAGCAAGCAGCAGCAGTAAACTGGGATGGAGTTTACTTTTTTCATAGTAGCCCAGGTGATGCTGGTTTGGATTTGTGGTTAAAACAGTGTTGATATCACAGCAGTGATTTGGCTGAACAGTGCTTGAGTGGCATCAAGGCTTTCTTTGTTTCTCGTTCTGCTGCTCCAAAGAGGAGGTTGGTGGTGGGCAAGAGATGCTCAGCAACAAAAGCTGGGGTAGGGGAGTTGCTTTTGAGTTACCCATTGCTCAGAGACTGGCTGGGCCTTGCTTTGCTGGATGGAAGTGGTGAGTGACTTCCCCTGCATCACTTGTGGGGATTTTCTGTTGTTTTGTTTGTTAGGGTTTTGGCTTGCTTTTTTTTTTTTTTTTTTTTCTTTTTTCCTCTCTCCTTCACCTGTTAAATTGTCTTTATATTGACGCATGAGTTTTTTTGGTTTTGTTCTTCATATTCTCTCCCCAGTCCCAGTTTGGGGATGGAGAAATGAGCAAGCAAGCAGCTCTGCAGATGCTTGGCTGCTGGCTGGGCTCAACCTACCACAGAGAGCACTGAAATTTATAAAGTTAGGAACTTTTAAAGGCCATTTCTTTACTAAATGACAAATGTTTCCTGTCATGAAAATGTACATTGTGTCAAAACCAGAGAGTAAACTAATGAAAGTGGGATTGGATGACTGTCCTTTGGCCCTTACAGTCTGTCCACTGCTTAAATCCAGCGTGTCATGGCTGGTTAAAGGCAGCTTCTGCACACATCTCAAAAAGAAGCCTGACCTGCCTCTTCTGAGTCTAAAGTCCATTCAGCTGTTGCCTTGCTTCTTACTTCTGCCAAACACTCTCAGGACTTCCAAGTCTAGAGTAGGACACAGCAAGGCACTACCCCAACGACACCTGTGCCTGACAACTGCATCATTGCAAGTGCTCGCTTGGGGATCCTCCCCAAAAGAAGACATCTATCTCCAAAAAAACCCTGTCTATACTACCTTAGAATCAAGAATCAATGAAAATGTCTCTCCCACCACTCCCGTGCCCTACTTTTTTTTTTTTTCCCAAAAGTAACAGCACACAAACATCTTGAAGGATAATATTGGGAACTGGAGAAGCATTACATGAAACCACTGGTACAGTCAGACACGCTTTCAGCCCATTTCTTATGTACAATATGAATCACCCTTACTCTGCTACCTAAAAAGGATTAGAATTCATCATATCAGATGCTAATTAACTGAAATGAATTAATCTAACACTGTAAGATATTAATTCTAAATAATTTTAAACCAAAATGGACCGTAATTATTCTGCTGTATCATAATGGCCCTCATCTGGCTATATTCCACTTGTTTATTAAGTTAGAACCAAATAAGCCATAAAACAATAACTACATAGGTATTAGTAACTTAGCTTACATATGACTAACATTTTTACTACTAGAAATAATAGTAATATTCTCTGACAATTCACTAAGGTGTAGTTAAAATTAGTATTTTCACTTTTCAGTTTTTGTGATATGCATAACAACTTTTAAACCAATTCAGAATAAACACTGGACTGATATCCCAGTAAAGTTAGCCATCTGTTCTCTGAACAGATGAGGTATCTGATGGAAACATTTTTACTGCCTAACAATATATGTTGTTATGCCTATTGCAACAGATTCACCAGTGTCATACAAAATGCAAGAATAAGTCGAGAAATACAGGTAGCAGCGCTGCCACGCAATGTGAATGGGTTTATGACCAGCCATCGAGACCATTTACTAATGGGTTTAATCAAGAATATGAAGATATGTCAGTAATAAGAACTCTACGTGACACTGGAAGGGAGATGATATACAAAAGAAGGTGTGTGCAGTTGTAACCAAGATACGAGCATGTGTGATGCTACTTCTATCAAGGTAGAAAAGAAACATACATAAAAATCTCTCCATTAACCTGGAATGGTTTTTGTTTGTGTATTTATTTCAAGTTAAAGAACTTTTCACTCCACACAGCTACAAATGAAATGAGCATTAATGTATGTAACTATCACCAAAATACTGTGAAAGCTAAAGGTATTAAAACTCTTTTCAATGCCAACATGTCTGACCATGTGTATTCATTTTTTTTCTATTTCAAACAAAAGCACACAGTTACAATTTTGTTTTTACCCAGGTTAAGGTGGCTTCTTTGCTTTAGCACTGCAATTCTGTAAAACAGTATCTGCCCACTATAATGACAGATTGTCAGAGAGGAATTCTTCACATGCTCCCAGAGCACTGCCTGACATTATTTCTAACTCCTTTCATATCCCCCACATTTACAAATCCCTGCAGCTCCTTCCACTTTTAGCTATTCAGCCAGCTATGCCATCTTCTAATGCACATTTTCATTCCAGTGTAATGAAAATACCTAACGTGGTTTTAAAAGTCATAGCTTCTATGTTTTTTAAAGAAATATTAATTACCAAAATAATCTTGACAGGTAGATAGGCTACATAGTTTACTGCTGTAGGGCTTATGTGCCCTACATATCTGGGACTGCAACAGAAATTATTTGGATTAAAAATGTGTGTTTTAAACTTGTCTTAAACTGCTTAGAATAGTTATGGAATCTAAGGAAATAACAACAAAACAACTAAGCTGCATAGAAAGAGATTATCATAATTTGCATAGTACTTGAGGAAGTGCAACCTTGGCATAGTTATGTGTGACTTGAAGGAAATGAATTTTTTTCACAGTGAAATTCTGCAAGCTGAATACTGTGTTTCAAAGTTGCTAACAGTTGTAAATATGTGAAAGGAAACAGTTCATGGAATAAAATGAGCAGTTACAGCCTTATACTCTAATTGTGCTGTAAGAACTGATACATGCTGCTCACTGGATTCAGCTTCAGCTTCATCACTAACCTTTTCTTCTGAAATTTTTCCTTTCTGTAACAGTAAAGATGCCAAATAATTTAAAGAAATTTATCAGAGCATTTGTTTCCTTTTGGCGAAAATGCTGGCTACCACACTTAGGCGAAGTGAAATGTGACTTTCAGAGGGAAAGATTGACTGAGTATTCAGATAGGGAAGAACAGTCATGAAGTATCTTTTTAAAAATTATTATTGTTATTATTTGAACATTGGAAACTAAAAAATTGTCTTCCCTCCTTCTCTACCTAAACTGGGAACTGACTCCATTTTCAGTCATACATATTTAGGTTTCCAGAGTCAGTAAATCAAATTTTAATTGTGGATGTAAGCATGTAGCTCATTTATTTTCCTGCAAAATTATCTTTTCAGAAGCACTTCAAACTTCCTATTTTGAAACTCTTTTAAGAATAAAATCCTTATTGCATACAATATATATCCAAACTCCTAATTTTAAAGGCAAAATTATAAATTGGGTTAAATATTAAGGGGTTAAATACATGGAATGTTTATATGTTTAACATAGAGCTTTAAGGGCAGAGATATAGCAATTCCATCATTTTAGATGTGAGGTGTGAAGTCCGTCTGAGCCACAGATGCAGTTCTTTAAGAAAACAACTGAAGGCAGCAGTCATTGAACCAAAGTCGCCTCCAAGTACACAAAGCACAAAGAGGTCAATGCCTTCAGCAAAGCCTTTCAGCTCTGACATTTTGTCAAAAACTGACAAGGGTTCATACCTAATCCAGCAGACTCAACTAAAAGGTGCAGTTAAAAAAGCACCTAATTCAGATAACTCATATACTTAAATCAGGCTCTTTTCTTTCCACTTGATAACACTGCCTCTACTTCAGATCAATGGCCCTTCAAATGAAGGTCAGTGTGATTTCTGCAGTTTTTCACATGCTTCTCAGAAACAGCTGAAAGTTGCTCCCAAAGAAGTAGGACACAAACTTCCACTCTGAAAGGTTAAAAATTCAGCAGGTTCTGGGGAACTGAAAAAACATAATATGTAATACGTTCTATCATCTAACACTGACAGCAAAGACATTACTCACCATGTTCCAGCCAGCAATGTCATGGATTTTTATGGAGGCCTACCACAGAATGAAACACCAGGACTGAATTCAGAATGAGTTTAGAACACAAATAATTCTTAATACTAGATGCGTGAAATACCCTGTTAAAAAATGCTTTGTTTTTTAAATGTATATTGTAGTGTTAAGAACATTAATATTTATATAAAATACAAATGGACTGCAGTAAGTCAAATAATCACAGAACCACTGGTTAGAGGAGACCTCTGCAGATCATGTATTCCACCACTCCTACTCCAGATAGAGAAGGTTGGCCAAGATCTTGTCCAGATGGCTTTTGAGTATCTCCAAGGAAGGAGACTTTCCTGATGTTCTGATGGACCCTCTTGTGTTTCATATTGTGCCTATTGCCTCTGATCCTGTCCTCTGATCCTGAACACAGTCTGGCTCCATCATCTGCAGGTATTTATACAAATTGATATAAACCTGATCCTTCTCTTCTCCAGGATACACAATCACATCTCTCCCAGGCTCTCGAGTCCTTAATCATCTTCATGGGCTTGAAGATGACTCACTGCGGGAAATCCCTGTTATTCCTGTCCTGGGGAACCCAGAACTGGAGAATGCATTCCAGATCTGGTCCAGCATCTTCTGAGTACAGAGGAAGGACCCTCATCCTTGAACTGCTGGCAGTGCTCTGCCCAGTGCAGGGCAGGATACTGTTGGATGCCTTTGCCATGAAAGCAAATTGCTGGCTCATGGTCTTTTTGTTGTCCCTCAGTACCCCCTTAGGATGTTCTGTGCAAAGCAGACGCAGGAACTTGCCTGGTTTTTTGATGAATCTGAGATACTCTTCAGTCCAATTCTGCAGCTTGCCCAGATCCCTCTGGACCATGAGTATGTCTTCAGTTAGAAATGACTTAAAACAAGAACCTCTAGTTCATGACCCAATATCTGAACGAGTCTCAGCCCTCCAGGGACTGGAGACAGAACTCCTGATAGTTTTAGTAAGGCTCAAGTTTACCTTCCAATCACTTAAATATATTCTCTGATAGGAAACATGTAGACAAGCTAAAGGAAAATAGTAATTGAAACAGTAACTTCCAATTACTTCATCTGGTATTAGGATTATTTAACACATGTTTAGTTAGACTTTAACAGTAATTACAGATTTCGAGTTGCATTCTGTGGAAAACTGGATGGAAAAAACTTCATTGGACCCCAGAAAAATATATATAATGATAGCATGCATGCCATAAAGTTTCCCCAGAGAAATGAAAGGACATAGGAAAAAGGATTGAAATTAATGTTCATATGAAGAGTGAGATACGAGAAATGAAGGGTATTGAAGTTCATATCAAGAACTGCTCTTGGAGAAATAAAATACCTGTCCAGGGATCAGATATTCATGGAAGTAACTACATCTGGATGATGGGCATTACTGCTTAGCCTAGTATTCCCACCCAATCACTATTTTTATTAGCTAACAAAGTAGTTGTTGTATATTTATAGCGATCTTTATTTCCAATCTCTACACACAAACAAAGGTAACCAAAGTTTTCAAGGTCAGAGCAGAGTTCAGAGTCTTCTAGGAAAACAGAGCTCTCAGAAAAGATAGAATTACTCCTAAATATCCTAGACGCAGCATTACTATGTTCAGATAAAAATTCATTGCATTTCTGAAACATGGAAAATTAGGAAATCCAAGAAAAAAAAATTTCTTAGGATTTGTATGTCCTACCTTACTCATACTTCTGTACAGAATACTGTTTAAACATAAACATACTTCTGTACAGAATATATAAATAAGAAAAAGTACCTTAGCATATCCTTTGCATAATCTGAAGAAATATCAACACAGATATTAACATGTGCTTTGTAATAAAAAATATATTCATTCTCATGAGAAAGTATTACTTTAGCCTGTCTCATCTTCCAGATCTGTGTTTGTACTAATGATTTTCAAAAGAATTCACGAAATCTGAATCAAATAACCAAACAAATCAAAACAATGGTTTCCCAGACAACACAGCCCACAGAACTAGTGAAGTTTCAGCAGAAATGGAACCTTCTATTTAAGTATTGTTTGCAATCATCTTCATTGCAACACTTATCAACAGCGTGATGGTACAAAATAGGCATGAATTTTTGCAAGTTTCATCTCCTTCAGCTTTTTATGATATTAGTAACATTTTTTTTAATAGTTATGAAACCTGTTTGAGTAGCAAGTCCATCAGACGACAAAATTCTGATGAGTGCAGATTTTGTCCTCAGCCACAGAAGGACTACACCTAAAACACATCTAAAAGAAGAGAAGCAACAGAATCTATCTAAGAAATATTATTGAAAACAAAAATTCATTTATTTCATTGGGGTTTATTTTGACAAAGAGATCACTAACTGATTTTCAACTCTACTTATTTAGGACCTGTTAAAGAGGACCTTAGGCTTTTATGAGGAAAAAAAGGTGGCAAGGATCCTTTTTTAGCACATCTGATTTACAACATTCTAACAGAAAATTCCAGCTATTAGTCAGGATAATTAGCTAGGAAAGATCCATATCAACTGAAAAACTTGTGAAGTGGTAAAAAAACCCTGGACTTCCTCCAATCAAAAAGGCTCATATTCATTCCCTGAAAAATACAACTACTGTAAACAGAAAACAGTCTAAGAGGCTCTGATCTTGTCAGATTTCCCAGTTTCTCTGAGTGAAAAAGAGCCGTTTCAAGACTTCGCCAGGATTCCAGGGGAGTTATTACCATTGAATCAGAGACTTTGACCATTGCAGATCAGCATGAAAGACGAGAAGTTTTTTAATAGTATTACCTACTACTGCAATTCATGGTGGAAACTATCCTCTGTACAAATGAGAATGCAAGTGAGCAAGGCACAGGTTACAAAGGTAACTTGTTTCAGTTTTACATGCAAAAATGCTATCCTAAGATCTGGAAGTCATGCAAGTTATCCTGTATATAACTATCACTGTATACAGAACTTCATACATTTAGAAATGGTTGCTGTTCTAAAATGAATGTAAGGTGCTTTACATCAGCCTTTTCTTTTTATTTCTTTCATAATCAAAAACAGTAATAAAATAATTCAATCCCTGCACATGATTCCTAATGTGATGCAATCCACATATTAATATAAATCTGGTAGTTACTTGCTGAAGAGGTTTTCAAATATCCATAAAAGGTTTTTTTTTCTTGACCACACATCTTCCAGTAGTTTTTAGGAATTCTAAAATTTCATCCATGCTTGATTCAACCTCCAACTTTTTTTTTTCTACTTATTAATAAATCAACTTAAACCCCACACTTATAAACCAAACGCTCTTTGCTTTTAAATAAAGAGTTGTGGATTTTAGCATTTAGGCAGTGAGACTGGAAATCCTGAACTAAAGGTAGTCAATGCAAGGTGAATGTTAAAATAACAAGATACATGAATCTGCGTTCATTACCCGCTGAGTGTCATGAACTATTCTCCAGCAGACTGACAGTAGATAATCAGGTTGTTACAGCATTCCAAGAAATGTGTAAATGAACGCTTGACAAAACTTTCAAGAAAATATATTTATTCAATTTTATCAGAGGAAGAAAATGAAATAAATATAACAATTTTTACACCCTTCTTTACAAGTTTTCTTTATCTCACATTTCTGCTAAAAATTTCAGGTAGTATTTAAAATTGTAAAAGAAAACATTCATTGAAAAAAGAACTTTTAATGTGAAAAAATACATAAGAGTGCAAATGTTTTATTTTCTTGTGGCTAGTACTTAATTTTCAAGTCCTTTAGAACAGTGCAAGTTATATTTTAGAACAGTAACACTGTGAGCATCCTAATAATATACAGAACTAATATGCAGAATTATGGTAAGTCGGTAATACAGATTTAAATTTTTCATGATATAACATCAATTCTCCTCTCAAATAACACTGAAAAAGACTTTTCCAAATTTCTGTAATTATGACAACACAAGCTTTTTACAAATCCCACACTCAAGGCCCCAGCTGAAGCAAACTGAATCCAAGCGGAACCTCCACTGCACATCCAGCTCCCGTTCTGACATGTTCATACAGCTCTGCGAAGTGCAACTGATACTTTCTCAGCAGATGCAAGTCCATTGCAATTTTTATTTTCATGAACAGGAACTGAGGTAGCAATCCCTGAGATTCTCTAGGATGCCTGTAGCTGTGTTTTGGCAGCCATCATGTTTTGCTATTTTTCTATGAGCTGTCTACTCAAACCAGTTTTCTTTCAATAAAAAGCGTACAGCATCGTCAAAGCCATTCTGGTACAACGATTCCATTTTCTCCTGGTCTGGTGGGAACAAAGCTTGATTAAGTCTTACTAGGTTGGCCAGAGACAGCTGCAACAGAGCAAGAAGCTATAAATTAGTTTATTAACACAACTTATCTAGATGTGACTGTTCTGTCATCTGTTCCATGGAGCATATGTAAAATGAAAAGACCAGCATGGCTTTGTCTAGACCAGCAATTAACCATGTCCAGGGTCACTGCTGAGTGCCAGGACAAACTGGCACAAGCAGTCCACACACACAGAATTAAACTCACAGCATCCAAGATAGACTGTCTGCCTGTAAAACTGCCCAAAGTTTCTGAAACACTTTAACTTTGGAAACACTCCCAAAACTGTCTGGCAGAGTGGTAGCTGGCACATGTTAAACTTGTGCAAGGAAATATTTTGACAACTTACTAGTGCAAACAACCACATTCCTGGGAACATTCCCAGGCAATGTTTAACATATGAGTATAAACGTAGCTTGTACTACCAACAATGTAAGAACTACTCGGCATCTTAAGTGGTCACTCTGATCATGTAAAAAGATTTTGGAGCTTTATTCTTGAACATAGACTTTATTAAATTGTTTACAACAGACTAAAAATATAATTATATTTAATAATGTTCTGAACAATTTGTTTATATAATTAATGTAATACTTAGCCACATTATTATTAACAATTTTGCAAAACAATATCAAAATCATCTTCATTATTTGAAGCAATTATTCAAATTCTGACACTAGGAGAGACAGAAAACTATTCACATTCCAAAATAGATAAATGAAGACATACAACTCTTCAATTTATGCAATTACAATTTGCTGAAATGAAATTATTCTTAGTGACCATTTTTACAGCCCAAAAAGCAGAGGTGCTTCAAATCAAGTATTTTAAAATGTTGCCTGGGATTCTGCACAAATTTGCATATGACTACAGAAGCAATGTAAGTGTGCAATTAATTTTCTGTCTCTAAACTAGACTAATCACCAGCTCACTTTTCATTCTCTAGATAGAAAACAGAATCAAGAAATATACAGTGACTGCATACATTTCCAAGATATATGAAATCAATAATCTCATAGTTTATGACCTTTACCAAGTACTACCATGCTTAATATCTCTCTGTGAAACATTAGAAAGATTCAGAAATTGGTCCAATTTAGAAACGCATTAGATAACGCTAATTTTACTAAAATTAGGAAAACATTAAAAACTGCCTACAAAGAAAGTTTTAAAAAGTACCAATTATTGTTAATCTTTCTTTCTAATGGAATATTATTGACCACTAGTCTATCACTATTCAATATTTTCTTTCAGCATGTTGAAGAAAGCAAAACTGTGGTTAAAGTTTGTCAGACAAAGGTTGCAAAGACAGAATGTCAACAATGAAAAGGAGGCAATAAAAATCAGTGCCATATTTCCACCTACAGAAATGTTTCTGCAACATCTAACAACTTCTGGAAAAGCATTGTAGTCACAAATGCTCACAAGCTCTCTTGAGCAGTGCAGTGACAAGTCACTGTGTATACCATTTCAAATGTACAACCTAAACTTACATTTTAAATTCAGTTAGAGCAACTGATTTCAGTAAGTATGAAGAAACATTCTGCAGTTTTCCTCTCCTCTGGTATTTGACTTTATTTTTTTCTATAAACATTTTGCCTAGTCAAAGACAGCTGGTATATAAACCAAACCTAGTATTATTTACACTGAACAGCCTGTTATAATTTGCTCAACTTTGTACTAGATCAGCGCTTTTCAAACTTTCTTCTTTATTCTACATTTTCCTTTCCTTAAGAAAAGGTTTGACCTCCATTTGCAAAACAGAAAATGCCAAAACTTTACATAAGCTGATATATAAGCACAAAATAGAGACTTCAATATGAACATAACTGCAAAAGTACTTTTTAGTGTTTTTAAGTAAACAAACAAGCAACTTACCATCATATCTTGTTTTGCTAACTTAACATACAGGTCCACACGCCCTTTATCTTGTGGACAGATATCTAATCGACCGCTGAAAGGGGAAATCGTCACAGTTCTTCCAACAGGCAAGATAGGAAGGCCATTGGTAAGGCCACCATCAACCCACTTCTATGAGAAAACAGAAGTATTTTCAAAGTAACGTCTGTACAGTGTGATCATAATGCAATACTTTACCCTTGCTGACCATGCCTCCTGCACTCTCAAGAAAACTAACAAGTTTCCCTCTCAGGATACAATGAATAAGCTTCAGTATGTGTCAAATATCAAGGAACTGGCAATGCAGACACAGAGATTTGAATCAATGAGCATTTGACATAATGTGCAAATTTGTGTGTAAGGTATTTATCAAGCTACTTATAAGAATTTTTAGTTCATTAAAAAACAAAATGCCCCATATGGAATTTTTCTCAACGCATACTTGGAAAGACAAGACTGCTAATATTACACATAAACCATATCCAATAATGTATACTCCTCTAGAACATTATTCTGATTGACAATAGGAGCTGTACAACCTGCATGTGGAGGTACACTGACTGCACAAGCTGAACCACATATGATTCCTCTCCTCTTCTGTGATTTTTCTTCCAGAGCCTCCTGTCTTCTTATATACACGACACAAGACAGCAGTAGCTGGAAAGTGGAGGGTGAAGATGGGAAGGAGCCAAACAACTATAATGTAAGTGGGAGCAGACCTAACTCTGCTGCAGCAGTTGAGTATAGTGAAGAATGAGATCTAGAGGCCAAATTCCACTCCAATATAAACAGGACAGCTGTGACATCTCTTTTAATGTATTTATACCTTCCTATTTCTTTCTGTGCTTACATGCATACCCCAAAATTCAACACCAGTCTGCTGGCTAGATGGATTCACTGACATCATACCTGAGGTCTGACAACCAGACACATCTCACTGAACTTTACACATCTAAAGGCAATTAGTAATTCTACACTTCCTTTATCATCAAGGGAGAGAAAACACTTCTAGCATGTGATTCACCTTATCCTAAAGTAGGTGTTTATATCTCATTTTAATTGTGCTGAAAAGGTGCTTTTGCCTTCATTAATTATAAAGGAAACAAACATTAACTATGTAAGATGTAGACTACTGCAGACACCCAAAGCCAAGCAAGTTGAAATGCTGTAAGAAATAAAAAGATTCACCTCAGTGCTTCTTAAGAGTTTCACCTCCACAATATCATCCTCGAGTTACATTAGCACAGACCACTAAAAAGAAATGGGAAATTGTACTAGTATTCTTCAGCACCAATCAAACAAAAGACTGCTTTCCTGATGTAAGTGATGCTCTATGTGACCATCATAAAATGGCAAAATAATGCCAATCTTGCATCAAAATTCCTGAAAACACCACAGGAACTTAGTCATAAAAGTTTAAAAAACACACAAACATTAACAACAAAAACAAAATCAAAAAAACCCTCTCACAAAAAGTAAATTATTGGGTGTTGGCAAGACACTAGCTCTCAGTGTAGGCACTGCTATACAGAAAGCACTAACTCCAGCCACAGCGTTTGTTCTTCATAAGCCCCTGAGATTCTCTGAGGTCCATCACTTAGATAGATCCCTCTCAGCTGGGTCCTTTACTCTCACTTAAAGCAAACCTCATTTTAATTTGATACAGATTTCTCCCAGTGCCACATTTGACTTCCCCTGTGAACTCCTGTATCTGGTGATACACTGAGTCACTCTAACACATGGATACATATCAAGGGGGTAGTAGTGGTATTTATCTATCTCTCTCTCCATGCATCCATCCATCCGTGTGTTTGTCTGCATACACAGTCCCCCCACACCACTCATTTCTTCACTCTCTCAGATCAGTTTTATGTTCCTGATATCAAAATCTAAGCTACAAATATTAACATTTAGTAGTTTATACAGCCCTTTTCATCCTATTATTTCATTATATGCTATAGCACCTGACTCTTGACATTTGCTGATGTCACTACCCACAATATACCACTGAATACTTTGCACAAACATCAAATTTCTCAATGAAGAGCCAGAGAATAAAATTCCAGAATCATTTACAGCTATCTTTCAGATTTCTCAAACTCCCGTTACAGCACTGCTGCGATAGCTGTGAGTAAAGCTACAACATACCAAAACATTTCAAGCACCAAGGTTTTTTGTGTCTATCTATAAATAGTAAATTATTATTGATTTATGTGCAATGTTCCTTGGTGTCCTAAGTGGCTTTTTGTTGCGTTTCCTACAGTGAAAAGTACAGTGGAATCCCTGTCTAAGCCATGTCAAAGACACCATAACAAATGACATTATTGATGTTTTTCACAAGTATAACTTAATACTTTTAAAAGTTCTCACATTTAAAAAATTCTGATTATTTATTTTTTCCCCTTCTCCCCTTATGTAACTTCAATACTTGTTTCAAAACCAAAATGTTTACTAAGGCATGAGCAATGCTGTTAATTCAGCACTATTTTCTATAGATTCTGTTACTTTCTTTTGAGCATTTCAAAGAAACTGCTTTTCACTCAAAAATATTTTAGCACTATAGTCCCTCATGTTTCCTAGTTATAAAACATTTATAAAACATTCATTTGCTGCAAAAAGACAAGTGAAGCACCCGCTTCCCTTAATTTCACTAATCAATTCTTGTTGTTCTCTCTCTAAATGCTTCTTAGCTGATGAAGCAAATTCCTGGTAGCTTCTGAATGAGTTTCACTAATACTCTAGTACAATGCAAAACCAGAGAAAATTTTGAAATAATTTGCAATGAAACCCAAACCAGACAATGACATTATGGCTTGATCTATCAGGACCTACCCATTTACCAGCAGATGGTTTTTACAAAGCTATTCCATGAGAACTACAGTCACACCAACTACAGACTCAGCAGACACAGCTAACTTCGTCATCTGCGGATCTTAACCTGTCTTGAAAATTAACCTTGTCAGAGGCTCAAAGGACACAAAACCAAGTCAGAGAAAGATAATTTCACATGGAGCAAGTTTGCACTAGTGTTACTGGAAGCTTAGTCCCTGGGTACCTGAAATCCCCAGCTCTGGTAATAAACTAGTCCAATCTGGTTAAGGCTAAAAATTCTCATATGTCATCTTAGACTTCCTCTTTTGTCAGATTATTTTTCGGCTCATTAATCAGAAGAAAACGTACTATGAGCAGACTAATGTTCTGTCCCTACTAACATGAAATTTAGCTTATTCATCCCAAGAGTCTAGCCTGCAGGCATGCACACTTACAGGTAAACCAGCTAATCCCTTGTGAAGCCAAATGCTTCCCAAAAACCACTCTTCCTTAAAAATAAAACTAAAGTGCAGTATTTACCCTAGGGTTCAGTCTCTGTAGATGTATGGGCAGGCTAGCAAAAGGTTTGATTATTTTCTGATACTACTTCAGCAAAAGTGCACCATACTCCCTTACTTGCATACACAATGGTAGCTGGTAACATAGCACAGATAACAGTGAAATACACTTTTGGAACACTCCTGGATGACCTGGTGATGTGAGTGCAGGTGACACATGTAGCCCGGAGAAGATCCAGATCCAGTGTTCTAAAGTACAGATAAGGCCAGTAGACTCAAGCATCTAGCAGGCAGTAGTCTTGATTCCATGCTGCCATGGACTCATGGCCTAAGGAATTTACCTCCTGAAACCAGGGTAAATGCAGATAGACAGAACTTGGTCTGTTACAGTAAAACTTTTGGGAAAGTTGGAATATAATGCTATATGATAGGTGACCTTGCAGAGTCAAATCCATATCCAATCCACCTTACTGACTTGGTGCTTCCATGTCTGGGCCATGACAGTACATGCCATGTATCCAGCCCTACAATGTGTGCTTTGGGCCCCCTGCTACACCCCCACACATCCTTATCACCCACTATTCCAAACCAAAGAAACGCTACTGTGAGGGAGACCTCTCACCCAGATCTAAACACTTGGGACTAAAGAATGCAAGTTAGAAGCATTTACAGGCAAAGTTTCCTCCCCCAAAAAAACAAACAAAAAAACCCCTAACCCCCAAAAAAACTCCCCAATCCACAAATGCACTGTTTTACAGAGTATGAGAAAAGTCAGGGCAGACATGCAGAACTAATTATTCCAACAAGTAACCATAAATGCAAAAATGCAAACAAATTCATCCCATAAACTGCCTTTTCTGAATTACACTAAAGGAGAGCAGTAAGCTTTGGGAATGACAAGAAGCTTTCAAGTAACAGAAGAACCAGTTTCCATGGAACTTTCATTGATTTAACTTTTGAATGCAAAAAGGAATGAGAACAGTCCCCTACAAAAAAGGCTGTAGTAAAATACCAGAAGGCTAAAAAAAATCTAAAAAGACTTAATTAAATACTACAATGCCTATGCAAATCATAATAGAACTGTTCATCCAGTAAAATGGGTTTTAAAGAACTTTTGGACAAAACTCTGAGCCAACTTTTCAATTTCTTAATTGGAAGAATACCACAAGAAATTTAACAATGACACTTTCCTCCCTTTAACTAATGGTAGCCATATATTTCCTTTGAAATTGCACAAGCAATCTATAGACTTCAATCAACAAAATTCCAGACCCAGGGAAGCTGCAAGCAGTCTCCATTTAACTCAAGCAGTCAAACAATACTGATTTAAACCCTTCCAATATTTCAGTTGATATGTATTGCTGTATCTATAATTCTAAAGTTGACAAGCTTTCTGATATAATGACTACCTAGCTAGCAGCAAATACATATGGCTTTTTGGCAGGAGGACGGGGAGGGTTATAAAGGTTCTAGAGGCATCATTTGTATGAATGGGGAAATGAAGTGTCATGTATTTCTCAGAAAGAAGAAATAGCCATTTTCATGCTTTGAAAATTATTCTTAAATTGTTAATATATTTATGTAAGAAAGAAAAATAGGTTTTTGGAACTAGATTGAGTAAAGACAACCGTGAAAACGTCTTCTTATAAGAAATACAAAATACAGTATTGATGTTGCTTTCCCTTAAGATGAAATAGTTACACCATAAATGAAGAACACATAAAAAGAAATTTGGTAGCTAATAAAAAATTACCTGTCCTTTAAATTCAACTGGCTTAGTTCCTGCATACACTGGTATAAAACTACTTGCTAGCAGGACCTAGAGAGAAGAAAGCAGAAAGAACAGAGAAAATAAACCAAAAAAAGGCAATGAAGTAATTTAGAACCAATAAATATTTTCATACATATTTACCAGTCAATATATTAGTTTTATATAAATGCACTGTCATCTCAAAACATCTTCCTGTTGTGGTATGTCGAAATGTGATTAAAATTATTCAATAGGGTTTGTTTTTTTATGACTTGACAGTGACAACTCTCAAAACAAAGTATCAAAAATTAACTTAATGATTAATGTGATTCAAGAGTATGAACTTAGTTTTGCAGAATGCGAAGTAAATCTATGGTTTTCAAGAAATTAAATATGCATATGCTGAAAAAAAAGCAGTATATTGTCAAAGAAGAAGCTGACTGAGTCATTCTGTTAGCATCTTAATACAGTGTTTACTTTTATAATAAATCAGATTTTCAAAGTTTCAAAAATACCATAAGCATCCTGAAAATTCACATATGCATACCTTTATCAGTGTTTCTATTTAATACATTCAAGTATTAACAAACTAGTATTTCCCCTATTGTAAGGCTTCATTGCTGTCTACAGCTGTTCTCGATTTTTATTTTACATTTATTTTTAGACCAGGACACCTCTTCTGTCATATACAGTTTTGCACACACATATACCTTTCCATCCATTCATAGCAATACCTATGAGGGAGTGTGGGTATCTCTATACCTATGTATCCACCCACATATACATAAGCAATCAGTATACAGCACTTCAAGGAGAAGAGACAAATGCATGGACGAAGTGCAGTATGTCAGAATTTTTCATACAGCTAAATAAGGTGAATATGCACATGCTTGTGTGGTGGCATGAAAGACCAATCTGCGGAACAGAAGCAGGTCACAAACTGGTGTATACTGTGTGAAAGATGATAAGCTGCAGAAAAAAATCACAATCCACGGAGATTATGGAAGAAAATGCTTGAGCTTTGTTGGGTGGAATTACTTTTACTTTTACAAAATTTAAGCTACTTTCAGTATTAAGCACCTCTGTTCCCCTAATAAGTTTTAATTAACACTGTATATGTACATGAAGTTTTCAACTTTCACTTTGAGAACTGTTTTCCTGCCTATTTCTCTTCCTAGTGATGTGGAGCTTTGTCTGAGCTCAGATAAAAAGGCACTCTCAGTTTCCTTATGCGAAACTGCAGCTATTTCTCTACCAAACAGGCCTTTCACTCACAAAAGCATAAGACAAGGTTCCCAAGTTCCCAACATCAGCTTGTTCCCCAGCCCAACACCTTTTCTCCTCTCTTCTTCAACTCCATCTCAGTAACTTTGGCCCTTCTAAACTAAGAGAAATGGGGAAAAAAGATTTAGTGAAGGAATAGAGTCAAAACTAGGTGACCCCTGCAAAGTTTGAATTCATTTCAAGAGGACTGAAGAACGGAGTTGTTCTTCTTATAAAGGCACTTAGATCTCCAGAGCGAGGAGAAGCAGGACAAGTTTGAAGAAAAAACACTTTCAGTATTTCCCTACCATTAACAGACCAGTGTGGACTTCTAGGCACTGCCTTACTTTCCCAAACTAAATACATCAGTATTTTGTGCCTTGCTCCCTCACAAACACACAAATGGGGCCTCTCTTCCCCCTCACCTCCAGTTCAAGAACTACAAATCTAGGAATGCTGATTGAAGATGATTGTCTTTAGATACAGAAAGACTATTCCAAAAGCGGGAGATTATTACCTGCCTTTCCAAGTCCACAGGGAATAGTAAAAAAGATAAAATCTTTAACATTGTAGCAACATACACTCAGTTTAGCCATTATGAAAAGCTTTGGAACCATAAGGCTTGTTTGTTAAGCATTGAAACCAAATCCACATGAAGTTGAAAGATTTCTGGCAGAGGGTACAGAAGTTTTGCTGTTTATGAAACAGTCTGCCCAGCAGTACCTTTATCCATGCCTTGGATGTAGGTCATGTCCAGGCATGATACAATAAAATAACATAACAAGCTCTACCCTCCCTGCTCCTGTGGCAGCCACTAACATTCAGACAGCTGTACTCACGACACAGGCAGAGCTGAAGGCATGGACAAAAACAGGTATTAGGAGCTGGACTGAAAGATCAGACAATATATATGTATTCCAATGAGCAATTATGTGTAATTTTATTACTATTATTCCAACCCACCCTACTGCTACCATACAAAAAAAGAGAATAGAACAGGAATGGCTAAATCAGTGAAAAACTATTTATATACTAGTAAAAATGTACATATTTCCAAGGTCATCCTGATGCTTCTAATTGTCTCCAGATTAGAAGATTGCACAAAAAACACATAAATGAAAAGAATAATAATCTCCATGCTTGTTACCAGGGGATCCTATAGCTAGAAATAACAGTGCATAACTTGAGATAAACTTTTTGCATAATTATATTTGCATGATGAAGTCCTATAAATTTTGAGAATTGACTGTCCACGTAGAATATAACAGGGTCAAGATTTTAAAGATTATACTTTGAAGTCAAACTCCCAGTGCATACTTTGAGGTTTTGTTTAACAAGTGTCACTTTTTTTTAAAGTGATGACTATAAAGAATCTCTTATTTTCTCTAAGCATCCACAAGGATAGGGAAAGAAGGAATTCCTTCTTATTCTATTTCCTCCTTTATCCTGCTATATCTTAGTATGTCTTCCACTAAGATACAATCAGTAACTAGCAAGAACATTTGCTTTACATGCATCTGAATTTATCCTACCATCTCACACCAGCTTATGCATACAATCCTGATCCAAATTTAAAACGTGGCATTCAGATGAAGAGAAGAGAAGAGCAGTAAAAGATCTACTTTCCAGTGTTGCCTTACCCTGGTCTTAAAAATCAAGAGCCGAACATGATTAAGAGAGAAGGGGTTTTTACCTTGGTATTTATTTAAGGATCCTCAAAGGTGCAGCACTTCATCCAGGTGGAACATGCCGAAATGCACGCAGATCATTTATATAGATCTCGTATACAGGTTACAGGCCTTGCAAAGCAGCATATCTATCAAAGACTCCTCAATGAGAGGCTCAAATGATCCCCTCACCCCGAGGAATCCTCCCCTGGATGGGCCTATCTTAGCTTGCAGGATGTTCTAGGGAAGACCTTGGTTTCTCAGGATAGCGTAGGGCTTTCTGGCCTCCAGCCACAAGGCCTCCAGGATGTTTGGTCTCCTGGCTTAACAGAGTATTAGGTCTAAACTAAATTATCAGGCTTAAAGAATTATAAGTATGTGGGCTAAAAGCATTAAGAATACATAAAAGCTATATAAAAGGGTATATAAAAGGGGTATAAAACAAAAGGCAAAAAATCATCATGGCATCACTAGCTACAGTTAAAATGCAGCTTATAGACAGTACTTAGCATTACATTATATCTATTATCCGCAAGCACCTGTAGGAATTGTTCCATTTTTTTTAAACTTCCTTTATTTTCTTTTGTGAGGAAACATAATGATATCAGCAAAGTAAGAGATGCAAATTTTTTACAATATTTTAACATTCTCTATTGTGCTCTCATATACTGCAACAATCAGTTACCAGTTACTTTTAGAAACACTTTGCCTACAAGATAACCAATGAAGGAAACACACACAAACACCACATAAATTTTAGCAAAATTTGTGAAGCTATAGGATCAAATCCTGTTTTAAACATCGTTTACATTATGGTTGTAGCACTACTGGTAATAGAAGTGGCTACCTGAGTAAACCAGTGATTTTATGTACAATTAATAATATACTCTTAAGCCTTGAAAAAACTCCAGCATTTTTATTTACAACTGCCATATTCAACTTTATTACCTGAATGAGGTCCTCCCTGGATGCAAAATTTGAAACCAAGTGATTTTCCCCACTCTTTGAGTTAGTCACTGACACATAGAGCCGGTTCTCAGCTATCTCATGTACATCAGGAGGAAGAATAGACTCTATCCCCTCCCTAGAGGAAAGAAAATGCTCAGCATTACTCACCATCATTATTTAAAAACCTTGCAAATACATTAGGGGAGAGCACCTCACAGCAAAGAAGACATATGCACCCTCTCCATTTGCATTTGGAGAGCACAACATAAAAATGACCTTACAGAAGCATGGATAGGTACCTAAGTGTTTTCATAAAATCATAACCAGGCGTTACAGCACCAAAGTTCAATCTTCTGACTTCCTCTGCAAATCCATAGGCAAAGTGCTTACATTTCTGGAAATGGAAAATATTAACCATGAAGATGTTTTAGTGATCAGAAGCATGTTCAACTGCAGTACCTAAAATAAACTAGAGGCTAAAGCTTTAATAAAACAGTTATTAGATCAAACCGAAATATATTCCCATACGTGCTTTGTTTGTAACAAGACATGCATAACAAATTGTTGATCCTTTTCTAAAGAATAACTTATAAGAAAAAAAATCTCATATAAAAAAAAAAATAAACTCTCATAAGGCTAGCACTTTAACAACCAAAGAAAGTTAAAGGCTAATTTTCTATATATTACCACTGCTAAATAATCAGTTCCCTAGACCATGCCATTACAAGAACAATCATTAAGTTCAAAGTCTAAAGCCACCTTTTATTTTAAGGTCTACTTCAGAACTTAAACCAGATACAAGTACCTTAAGATGCTTATAAGCAATTTAAAAAAAAAAATATATATATAACAATTTCTTCTCACTAATGCAAAAAACAAGCTACTAACGAATACACATATTTAATTAATAAAATACTATGGAAGTATTTAACGAATGGAAAACTATGATGGATGACATAGGAAGAAAAGACACTGCAGGCAACACATTCCTGCACAAGGAACCTTTTACGCAAGATGAAATGCCCAGCACTAATGACTGCAGAAAAATAGCTTGAAGTGTGAGTCATAAGAACTCCAAAGGGACAGTTAAGGAATTGGTATAATTTATTTTTCAGTCATAACATGCTGAAACAATGAATTATGATCCTGAGTGTTTAAGACGCACTATTCAGTATTTGTAATCCTTTTCCACCCTTTCATGCAGACTTCTCTAATGAATTTAGGGACTTTGGAAAAAACTAAATTCAATCTTACTCAATCTTCCGAAATTGGTACTCTATAAACATATTATACCCATATTCACCTATATAACCACATGAGAAAAAGATAGTTTGGGTTTCCTTGGATTATTAGGTCCTTGAATAAAGAATAAATATGTTGATAGTAACAAAATAAATGATTGAGTGACTAAGGAAAGGAAAGGAAAAAAAAATAGATGCATGAATGTATCCTGTGGAGGGAGGAGGATACAGGATCTAATGAAAGGAAAACCAGGAAGGAGTTGGGGTGAGGATTAACACGAGATCAGAGCCAGCTGACTGAAGCAGTTAAAACTTCCTCACATCACTTGTATGACAGAGCACTCACCTAGGTGAAAGACAGAAATATAGTTCTTGCATCCACTTTCTTTATATGGCCTTTGAATAAATGTAAAAGTTCACTAAGAGGTTAAAGAAACAATCACTGTAAATATTTGTGCTACTTAATTTCACATTGGTTAGATTTGCACCTTTACTCTGTAAGGTCCTTGTCATGGTCAGCTCAAAGCCAATAAAAATATATAAAAGTAGTTACATGCACTAAGTCTTGAATTTATTCTACATTAGGCAGTTAGGCTTCTTCTGTAGTCAATCTGCTAGAAAGAGGCATATTCTGACACCTCTCTCTTTAAATGCAGAAGAAACCCACAAAACCCTACATAGAAGCACCTCAGAACTACTATCTCAATATTTAAGATGCTTAAATAAAGTTACAGGGAGCTAAGAGTACCAGGAAGCTGGATGAATCCAAACCTAGGAAAATGACAGAGAACTACTTTCCATATTACAAGTGCTAAGAATGGACTGTACCTAGACTCTCCATTACTGCTCCCAAAAGGGACAACTTCTTACAGCTATGAATCGGTTTAGAATTTGAAGGCTAGAAGCTTTAAACAACACATCTGCATTTTAAATAGTGACTGAGACCATGTTTAGAAATTTTAACTGCTATTATATATATTTTGTATTGAGTTATGCAAACTTGATATCAAACATGACCAAGGTATTTTAAAATAAATAGTTATTTATCCGTAAGTAAATAAGGCTCCTTAGGATTCTCAAGTCCCGTGTCTTTTCAAACAGTGACAAAAATACAATATATGACAGAAAAAACATTTGGAAACTGCCTTTGAGCAGCAACAGTCAAAACAATAAATCTTCAGTGTTACATTCTCTCCAAGATAAAGACAGGCTGCATTACAGCTTTGAGACTAGAAGATGCAGAAAGTCCTAATTACGGCTTGTCTAACATTGCCATCTCTGGGGAGAGGGAAAAAAAGGAAAAAAATAATTAGCTGATTAAGAGCTACATTTGTGGATATAAAATATTTCAAGCTAGAAATGCAGTAAAGATAATAATATAATTATCCTGATATGAAAAGTTAGTTCTATTCAGTACAGAACCCTGCCTTTACTTAAATTCCATGAGAATTGGAAAGAATTATTCCCACTGACAAAAGAACTCTCAATTTTCAATTTAAACAATATAACAGAATAACTAAAAAGAACATAAAAAGTGAAAAGGAATAGAAAGTTCATGAAACTTTTGCAATAAAATTACAAACCTTCAAGGAAAAATACATCAGACTCAATGTAATACAGACTTAGTCTCCACAAACAAAAACTAAAAACTGTTCTTATATTTTTACTTAGAAAGATCTTTGTAAGTTGGACCAGGCTGAGAACAAGTGCTCATACCCAGCGTCTGCAATAAGCAGAAAAATTTCCTTGGGCTAACAAAGGGCTGCCATGCTCACCACAAAGGAAATTAAAGTCAGAGGTACACATTATATCAGGCAAACTTGAAACTGAACTACCAGTCAGAGGTGACAGAAGGAGAGTAATACCTGCACAGAATACAAAGAGGTTCCACACAACAGAGTGGAACTTGCCTAATACCAAGTCATATAAGGAATGCTCCCAGGGGAGTGGGGTGGGGGAAAGAAGCCAGAGACAAACCTACTGCTGAAAGCAACAGAAGTACAGTTAATGCTGCAAGCTGAGTTCATATCCCAGCAGAAACAACCAACAAACAAACAGAAAGATCAGTGGCAAAGTGGAGTTTGGCTGGGGCTATTATTTGAATCAAATGAAGCAAAATAATCAAGGCCTAGAGAAAGTTATCAAATGCTCACTGGACTGAAATGTAAGTGTAACTTAGATCAAAAATCTAACAGCCTGTTTTCCCCACAATAATTAAAACTATTAAAGAAATACTAACATTTTGGCAGTGCTTGGTCCTCTATATTTATTAAGGCAAAGTCACTACAGACACTTCAAGAGAGCAAAGCAGCCTTAACCTGTGGGGAAAATCAAGCAAACTGACACCAAAAGAAACCCTAATGCTCACCACAGAATCTTTAACACCGTAGTCATTGAATATAACCTTGGTGTCTCTGCATGACACCATATCCATGGTGAGAAAGGAGTGGCATCTCTGGAGATGAAACAACCCAGACACATGTCAGAACAGAATTCTGTGCAGGGTAATCCTACTGGGTGCTGTTAATGCATGGGCTGCACTGAGTCTAAAGGAGATGCAAAAGCATTTTACGCTGTTCCAATGGAGTACAGTCAGCAAGAAAAAAATCCGAGCACGTGGGAGCTGTTTATGAAGACACACTCCATCTACGATTTTCATCTCCTTTCAGAAAAGGTTGAAAGAATGGCACTATGCACTTGCTTAACAAAGCATATCTCTAGGCAAGAGAACAATGATTCACTTTGTAATGTACCAACATCAAGTAAATATACATTTTGGTATATTAAAGTAAACCTGTTGCCTACAAATCAACATTCATACACATGAGATTTATATTTACACAGCTTCAAATATAAAGTTCATATGAAATATTTTTGTCATAAACATTTTTGCTCATGAGTCACAGACGTGGTTAATGAAAACATAATACGAGAGTCCTATTCCTAGCAAGTAACAAGAAGAAAAAAAAAGAAACAAAACTTTTAAATAAACTTAATGGAAGATGATTATATAAAACAATGACCTTTGAAAATTATCATGGCCTATACCTACGAGTTTATTAATTTACCTCTATATTTTCTGGCACTGCTAACAAGACAGTGGCAGCCAGAGATCCCGCAGAAGCTCCCGCAAAAGCTTTCACATCTCTCAGTAACTTCTTACCATGCCTGTGAAAAGCAGCTGCTGCCCCCAAGTGGTAAATGCCCAGAAAGCCACAAGCGGCAAAGGACAGGTTGATGTGTTTCATTTGCGCTGTGGAAATAAAGCGTCAGTCAGAAAAATTTTGTCTTGCAATATACATTTAATCTTTTGGCTAACACACCCTATCTGTATAGCAAAAAGCAAGTTATTCGAGAACAGTAAGAGCATTTGATCACTGAATGCATCAAACAATCTTAGTTTAGTATCTCCAAAACTGAAAACAACTCTAAAATAATCCTTAGTACAAATCCCTTTTTAAATCAATCAAAAATATATACCTTTACATACAACGTAACTACACATTTTCATCTGATTTGTCGAAGAAATGCAAACTAAGAGTAGCTACACAAAGGTGATTAAAGAAAACCTCTGGAGAACAAACATTGCTAGCCACCTTTAATAAAAAATCAAATTAATTACAAAACTTAATACTACTATTGTTTCACCATGTAGTGACAGGACTGGGAGAGCGGATTCAAACTGAGAGAAAGTTTAGGCTGGATATTAGGAAGAAATTCTTTACTGTGAGGGTGGTGAGACACTGGAAGAGGTTGCCCAGAGAAGCTGTGGATACCCCATCTCTGGCAGTATTCAAGGCCAGGTTGGATGGAGCTCTGAGCAACCTGGCCTAGTGGGAGGTGTCCCTGCCCATGGCAGGGGGGTTGAAACAAGATAATCTTTAAGGTGCCTCACTGCCCAGGGCATTCTAGGATTCTATGATTATATTCCCCTTACACAAGCAGAGCCTTGAATCCATTATAATTCTCTAAGAGAAGATTTTTTTCTGTCCTCTTTGGAACTCATCTGCTTACTAGAATTATTAAGAGAAAAATTTTTAAAGCAATTACCAGTTTAAGAAAGAAAAACACAAAACATATTTTTGCTACTATTAAAATAAGAAGGAATAAAAAAACCCCAAAGTAAAATACAAAGCACTAAATGTATGAAAACACACAGACACTCTGAAGTGTCTAGGGTAGAATTTAAAATTGACCAAAAAACCCCACAAATGGGAAACATTCAGTTCATTAGGGATAGTTAATTAAATAAACAAAATAGAATGCTGTACATTTTATTAGCTCTTCTGTTTCAGCAAATAACTATATTATGAAAGCAAGGTATTCCACAGATTATATTTTACAGATATAAGAGATACTGCACACATTATCTTAGTATTGAATTAAAAAAAAACCCCTACTATACTTGGGTACATCTCAATATGAATGAGAATAAAAGACAGACACTGTTGTATCAGTCCTGATGAAGAGAGGCAAACGTATACAGCACCATATTTTCATTACAGATACCTCTTCACCTCTGAAATGGGAAGAGCAGGAAAGATGGGAATAAGAAAGAGCTTTCAAAACCACTAGATAAGAAGACATGCTAAACTCAACTGTTTTACCCACAGCATGATTAAAATCAGACCTAATGATCTAACCAGGTTTGCTATTTTACTAAGCGAGAGAGAGGGAGAGCATCTCATAGTGCCAGGGAATATTTGGTGCATCAGTCAGTCTCCTAAAACACGTAGTTTATCAACTGTGCTGGAAACGCTTCCATATCCACTTGTAAGTAGGAATACCTGTAACAAATCTAACACATTGTACTCATAGAAAGAACTAGAGGTTGGCTCTCGCTGTGACTATAGGAGAGAAAGGCATTCAGAATGAAGCAAGTGATAAACTGATTTACTATTTTTAAAAAAAAAAGGATCTTTTAATTTAAAGAAAAGTCACTGTACTGAATAGAAGGTAGAAAAAGTTTACTCAAAAAGTTTACTGGAAAACAACAAACACAACTCTACTTTGTTGGTTTTTTTTTTTTAATAGAGTGAAAAAAACCTAAAACAGTCTTTGAAGTATGATGTCACAATGGGCTTCCTTTCAGGACAGTTAAACTCTTGGGAGTTTAACCAGCTGCTGCAGCTGTCTCCATACCTTCTACAAATTAGGAGCAAGGATACATTTGCATCATGGGCCACTCTGAAAGATGAAGCTGGTTAAAACAACTGCATTCTTACACAGGAATGCAAGGATCAACTCCCATTTCTGCCCAAAATAGATCAAGATCAAGACACTACTATTATAAAGTATTATATGAAATAAGGATTATGTTTACATAGCTGATTGATCAAAAAATATGCAAAGTATGAGTTCACAAATCCAAAGAATTACCTAAGGGACCTATGAAATGTAACTAAGAAATACAAGTGCAAGATAATAAGGTTATGTAAAAAAAAATAAGGATGCTTATATACACGTATATACACATTTAAACCCTCTACAAGGCTCATACTCCAAAAAGTATTTCTGCTAGAAAATAATTAAATGTTCACAAACCAAAAAAAAGATGAGAACTACAAAGAGTATCTAAAGTGTGGTTACAGTGAAAAACTTTAGATTAAAAGGTTTCTTTCAAAAAGAAAAATTCCCTACAAATGTGGAAGAAAAAACACTATTGTATAAAGAAGTGGCTGGTACATTTTCTCTAAAGTGAGGACAGAAAAGGAGGTTATGTGAACTGAGGAAACTACTGAACATATCTGACTAAAGTCAGATATCCATGCCTCCTTCTTACACGCCTTCACGAGGAAGCTCTAGTTTCTTGCATGAGCTTTAATCCTATCTAATTATCAGTTACTGGGAGTAACTACTATTCTCTTTGAGTGTCTGGATACATGACACTCAGTCTTTCATGAGAGTTAATGTCTTAATGCTTAGATCCCACACTTCTCTGCCTCCTTCATTTCCCTACCCAAGAGACAGAAAGAGGGATTATTGACTGAGTATTCATGTCAGTTACTTGACTGACAAAACGTTTCAGTGAGAGACAAACACACAAGAAGAAAAAACAGTGCTAAGATTTCAAGTAAAGGAGCAACATTCAAGAATGCTGCTAGTCTCGTACTCTGTGAAGAGTAGAATAATTTCAAATCCAAAAAAGATTAAATTAATACAAAATAAAAATAAGGCAATTTTTAAACTTTTAGTGAGCAGAAGTACTTGACCCACTGGATTTGTATGGCATGCAGTACAACACTGTTTTACAGATTCCCCAAGAGAACCTCAAATTAAGAGTAGCAACAGCATGGCTGTGTTATCCAGACATGACATTTCTATTAGTCAGGATCAATTCCCAGGTATACATTAAGTATTTGTCATATACACAAAAAAATTTAAAATTCCTCAGTACAAATGTTAATTGGCAGGTGGCATTCATACTCAAATGACAGATCCAGTGGTTACATCTAGCTGCATGACTGGGAAATGGGGTATGCATGTACATCTATCAACTCTTAAAGTGGGTAAATAATGAGAAGGAAAAATCATTGAATCATAGAATCATTCAGGTGGCCCCTTGCCCAACCTTCTTATGCTCAAAACAGGGTCAGCTATCAGATAAAATTTGGCTGTCCAGAGCTTTATCCAATTGTTAACTTGAAAATTTTGTCATGTTTAGCTCCTAAGTGATAGCTAGTATTTGTCTGTTGCTTGGTGAAACAATCAGGTCTTCTTTCATTTATTCAGAATATGAAAATCAGTAAAGTATTGCAAATACTCAGCATTACAGAGAAGAAACAGAACATTAATATCTTCCAATCAGTACTATGCATCCACCTGCAGGAAAGTGGGTGGAACTGAGGCCTCTTCAAGAAATCTGTAACAAAGTACTTAACCTACAAAGGGGATGCAGACAACAAAGATGATACAGATAAATAAGAATCATGGTTATGTAAGGAACTACCTGCTTCACAGACACAGTTAAGCAATGTTGTTTCATCTTGCAAAGAAATCTCCAAATAAGAGGAAAGATAAGAAAGCATTTGTTAGATGAATGTCCTGTAAAATCAGAAAGTCAAGTAATAGGAAACCAGGACACTTTTAAAAGAATATAAATTTTCCCATTTCCTTTGATGCTTGCAAATATGTCATGGCATCACTCAATTTGCAAGTTATAATGGCGTATTTCAGAGAAAGTATGATTCAAAAATGTCTTTTGCTTTGATGACCTGATAGATCACTGCCCTTTTGATCAAAAAAGAATTGTATGATTATAAAAACTCCAAAGAGGAAATAGAGAGAAATTTAATTAAGTTTACATTATGACTATTCCCTGACAATTTCATATAGAGTAGGAAAAATAGGGCACAGTCACATGTGGACACTTCTTTCAGCTGAGCAGAGAGCAGAAATCTTGCTATCTTGGAAACAGTATGAAACACCTGTTTCACAACACTTCAAATATTCTTAGAGAGCTTAACATAAATTGTGACTATTAAGGATATTAATTAACACAAAGTTGTCATATTGGCATGTCTTAGGAAAACATTTCAATGAACCTTAAAAGATGCACAAGTACATTCCAGCTGGACAGTGCACACATCGTAGAGATATGATATAAACGGGACATAGCAAACACTTCTGCCACTGCTTTTCAAAAAATGTTATCATCTTACATGATTGGCAAAATTCAAAATATAAAGATTTCAACAGACTAAAGGGACAGAAATGCTTCTGTTGCCTACAAGAGAAAAAACAGAAGCATAAGAAAAGATAGGTACAAGAAGAACACTGGGGCTGTTCAGTTTCATTACTTTGCATACAAAGCAGGAGCATTCAGGAATAAACATAAACCTAAGAGTTCTCTTTAAAAGATTACCACATCTGCAGGAAAAAAACCAACCTACTGGTGATCAAAAATCTACTGGGTGTGGGGGCATTTCTGTTTACTCAGCAGTATCTCATCCATTTTGTAATGCAAACCTTCAAGAGAATGCATGTAAGGAGACAAGGCTGTACAGAAGAATTATGATACAGTACCACACAGCTTTCTCAGGACAGGTACTGTTTTCCTGATTGTCATGCACAAGAAATAGCACAACAGTATCTCACAGGGCTGTTTCCTGAGCAATGTAATTACATAAACATTGTACCATCCCAGTGTCTTAACCTGTCATAACCACCTCCTGTCATCCCACTTGTAAACAAAAGCTGAAAATGCCCAAAGCAACTGAGTACAAACACCTTTACAAACAAAATCTAAATATACACAGAATGCAAATGACCAAGCGCCCTGAAGCACAGGAGCTAAAATGTATGAGGCATAAGTGCACATCCGAGGATTAGTTATTGGCAAAGAATGACAAAACAAGCACAGTCACGGGAAGAACTGTTTAGCTCCGCAGCACTGCTAAAATAAAGGCTGTAAGTGTAACTAGTAATTTACGTGAATCAAAAATCACCACTGACACAGAAATGTTTTTTTTTTTCACATTTCTAACAGGAAAAAAAGTGCACTAGCGTAACAATTCACAGCCTTCACTGAATATAAGACTTTGACGAAGTTGAAGGAAAAAAAAAAGTACATAATCTAACCAGCCATTAAGAACCTTAACAAAATCACGAGTCTTTGCAAACTGTAACAATTGCATATAATCCCCTTAAAATTAAAAAAAAAAAGAAACACATCACATGATATAAAACTTTCAAATTAGGATTCTAGATCTTGATCCTTAAGACAATATGTCAACAGAGGGCAGGGAAGGCTGACTTCTTCAGAAGAAGGTGGCAAAAGGTTCAATACCTTCTAACGAATGCTGTCTTCCATCACATACTCCACTGGGATTTTTTCCAACAGCTATTTTGGTTCCCTCTGCACTAGCAGCCATTCTTCTATCAACTACTGATTGTTTATCATTTACCTTGGAAACCTACAATCAGAGAGTCAGACATATTACTATTAAAAAGAGAAAAAACAGCAAATATGACATCATTTAACAATAATTGTAATGTCATCTAGATGAATTTCTCAATTGCTTCGCTGCCACTAAACTAGTTCAAACCTCAATGTCCCACAACTTATGTATGCAGCAAGTTATATTTTAAAGATGAATTTAATTAGATACTGAAAAACCCTGCCCTTTAGATTTGCCAGTATCCAAAATGAGCTTTATTTTGTGTCCTTTCCCACCATTTTTATTTATATCAACAGATTTTTCTATAATCAAACTTTTAAGTTTTTACCCTCCTTTACCAATCCATTTTACCCCCCCACCCTCTGTTGCACAACATCGCATCTCTAAGTCATTTTCCAGAGAACTGTGGTCCTATTCTTCATTAAACGACTGTCACTCTACCTAATCAGCCTGTCAGTTATCATGCACTACTGTCTGAAGTATAGTTTGAAGAAAATTAATATTTCTCCCCAACTTAGAACTATCAGACTCAAAAAGTCATTCTGAAACATTAGTACTTCAGCACCTATTGCTGCCTGCCCCTTTACCTTGATAAACTGAAGGCATCTTCAATTAATAATTAATGGTGCAAAATCAAAAGTTTAGCTCTGCAGAGTATAAAATAAATTATTTTATCACTGTATTTAGTCACATCACTTATATCTTTAGAGCATCACAAAAATACTTACCAGGAATTTAACTCTGTTATGTGCCGCTCCTACAGTGCAATAGTTTGTAATTCCAATCCAGAACTGGTGAGTTTTGGGAAATATGCAACTACACAATCGGCCTTTCTTTAACTGGAGCAACAGTATTTGAGCACTACACAGCTTTTTGGCAGTCCACATTTTCTTTAAAGTGATCCAGATGACGTGGTAACCTAGCTGATACTCTCAGAAGCTGGTTTACCATGAAGATACAAAGGAAGAGTCAATAGGTGAGCTTGGACACCACAGAAGTACAGGCAGAAACTTTCTCCTAAGCATTACCTGTTTAAAAGACATCAGGAAAAAAAAAAGAGTAGTTGAAAGGTTAGTTGCACATTAAAGGCCTGATACTGTAACAAGGCCCTCCTCACACCCATCCAACCCTAAAACACAGAGGCATTGACAGCTGATTCACTTGATAATGAAACAGTTTTGTTCAGTAGCTCCCCTCTCCCCCTCTCACCAGCCCCCATCTGGTGCCGTGCTGTTCAGCACTGACCATAAAGTCAATTGTTCATTTCAGAGACAGCAAGAACTAAAATTGCTAATAACGCAGAACCCCAAGCGAACAAACTGTCTCTTAAGATAAACAACGCGAGTACACTGCTCCTTCTACCTCAGCTAAAAATTGTGGATGCAGCGATGCAGCAACTTCAAAGAACTTGTTTACTAAAACACAGCGCCGATGTCAAGATCCCAGTAAGAGACAGCATGCTGGCTGGTACAAAGCAAGCCTCGTCATCTTCTCTGCTCCTGAGATAGCACAGGGGTTACTCACACACCCAGTGTAAGGGTCAAGTTTACTCACACACCCAGTGTAAGGGTCAAGTCTAGACCTTGACCATAAAGAAGAATGTATGGAATTGTGCTCGTTCAGACGAAAAGCAGGTTCTTGCCTGACCATTACTGCAAACAACCCCAGTGTGACCCTGTGTCAGGAGGTCTCAGTGGAACACTGCCAACTACCGACTTAAACCCAACCAAGTGCGTGAGTTACAGGCTTTGTGTTTCATCTCGTGCGCCATGAGATCAGGCCTACGGTGCAATTGGATTTTTCCTACCTCCACTTTTATTCAGCAAACAACCAAAACAAACAAGCAAAACAGAGCCGAAACGGTGAGACAAGTTTTTTAAAGGTAATAAACACAGAACGTGAAGTGACAACTGCGGGGCGTACAACGCCAAAGCGCAGCCACTGCGCCTTCTAACCTTGGACACGTTCAGCAGGCGGGCGATTCCTACGCTGGACACGGCCCTCCAGAGGTCAGTCACCTCAACCTCGTCCCGATCGTCCGCCGCCTCCCCGCAGGCCTCCCGGGGACCTAGCGCGGCCTACACGAGGCAGCGGCGGCACTGTTCCCGCCTCGGCCCCACCTCCCCGGCAGCGGCCTCCGCAGCAGCCCCGGCAGCGGCGGATCGCGGTCGGCACCGGGAGGTTCGCGGCGGGTCCCGCCCGGCCCCGGCCCGGCCCCCGCCCCCGCGCGCCTGCGCAGCGCGGGCCCGGCATTGGCGGCCGGGGGGGCGGAGTGGCCGCCTGCGGCCGGCGAGGCGGGATCGTCCCTCCTTCGCCACCAGCCCGGCGGCGCAGGCTGTACCGGCGGGGCCCGCCCCGCCCCCCC